>PVIC010019572.1:0-30417 GCA_004025085.1 Thryonomys swinderianus
GGGATTTTGTTTCTGTTTGTTCACAGACCAGTCCAGTCTGTGTGGCTTGTCTTTCCAACCGTTTTCTCTGGGTCCTTAATAACACTGTTTGCACCAAAGCTGCTTTCAGTCAGTATTCATTCCGACCTCCCAGTCTGGTGTGGATTTAGGAGAACGCCTTCCACTCTGCAGGCAGAGTCAACACGGAGACTCCAGCACCTCCTCCTGCAGCAGCACTGACGTCAGTGCTGAAGCTCTTCTGGTGGCCACCCTGTTCCGTTTGCATGGTATTCTTCCAGTTGGTGGAGGATCACTTTGTATAAACAAATCTGGAAAGGATTAAATCCACCATTCACTTTCCCTTGATCTCCCAGGTTTGTCCTAGACAGAAGTGAAGATTAGATGGATAAAGATAGGAGACGCTTCATGTGAGGTTTGGAGAATGACTAGGTGTTATTTCTCTCCACTTAGTGATACCTCGGGCTGCCTTGGCTGCAACAGATATCCCACGTGGGTTCCCTTAGGGACCGGGAGACTGACCCCACTTTCCAGGCTTTCTAGGACTGCCGTTTCCTCCCTTCTGCTGCTGTAGCCTTAAGTAGAATGTAACAGGCTTCAGTTCCCACCAACAACTCAGGCTTCCCTGCCAAAATTCATTCCTAGCTGTTAGGAAAAATCCACCTCTGGTACATTCCTGTGGCAAAGAACATGACTACTTGACAGCAGATTCCAAACTTTCAGATAACACATATTTCCCTGTAAATACATTCCTGAACATTTACCCGGACACAAGTATGTTTACTTATAGATTGAACTGTGTAAACATGTAAATTGTTGCTGGGTGTGGTGATATATGCCTGTAATCCCAGACATTTGGAGAGTTGAGACCAGAGGATCATGAAAAAAAATTTTTTTTTGAGACACTGTTTGGCTTTGTAGTTCAGGCTGGCCCTGAGCTCACTATGTAGCCCAGGCAAGCCTTGAACTCAGCAATCCTCCTGCCTCTGCCTCCTTAGTGCTGGGATTACAAATGTGAGTCACCACGCCCAGCATTATGGGGTGTGGTACTGATTGCTGGTGGGTTGGAGTCACCACGCCCAGCATTGTATGTGGTTACTGGGATCACACCAGGGACCTTGTGCTTCCTAGGCAGGTGGCGGAACCACTGAGCTAAATCTCCGGCTCCAGGGGATCATGAATTTAAAGCCAGCCTGGACAATTATTTTAAAACAACAAAACAAAATCTGAAACAATAAAGATGCACATTATATAGAGCAAAGATTTAAATAATGAGATTTAAGATAGAGGTCTTACTATGTTTTTCATGTACTTCGATTGCTAGATAAGCCCCTGCATTCCTATATCAAGGTCACTTGTCCTTTATAGATGAATACCATCAGAATGTGCATTCTTCTCAGCTGCACATGGGATTCTCCAAAATAAACCACACACTAGCTGTTATAACATGCTTAAGTAAATGCAAGGAAACTAAAAATATCCCATGTGTATTATCAAACCATAATACAGTGAAATTGGAAGTCAGTGGCAAGAGAAACCACAAAAAATTCATAAAAATGAAAATTAAATGACTCTCTCTTGAACAACCAAGCAGCCACATAAGAAATTAAAGGAGAAATTAGATAGTTTCTACAGTTAAATAATAGTGCCAATACAGCATACTGGAACTTATGGGACATAATGAAAGCAGTCTTATGAGAGAAATTATAGTGGTTAATTCCTATACCAAAAAAATAGAGTAAGCTCAAATAAAAAAACCTAATGTTGGGAGATTTAGCTCAGCGGTTCCATCGCCTGCCTAGCAAACGCAAGGTCCTTGGTTCATCTTGGTAACCACATACAATGATATGATATAGGGTGTGGTGATGCAAACCCACCAGCAATCAGTACCATACCCCACAATGCTGAGCATGGTGGCTCACACCTGTAATCCCAGCACTCCGGAGGCAGAGGCAGGAGGATTGCTGAGTTCCAGGCTCGCCTGGGCTACATAGTGAGTGAGCTGAGGGCCAGCCTGAACTACAAAGCGAGACCCTGTCTCAAAAACAAACAAACAAACAAAAACACCTAATGTTGAACCTCAAGCTTCTAGAAAAAGAAGAACAAGTCAAACCCCAGAACTCATACAAGGGAGGAAATTATATCAGAGCAGATATTAATATACTGAAGACTAAGAAAACAATGCAAAGAATTGAATAGTTGGTTCTTTGAAAGATTAAATAAAATTGACAAACCTTAACCAACCTTATCAAAAAATGAAAAGACTCAGATCCATGTACTTAGCAATGAAAAGCATGAACTTACAACAGATCCTGCAGAAATGCAGATGATGACCTGTACCTACTTTAAGAAACTGCTCTCTAATAAGATAGAACACACAGAAGAAATGGATAGATTCCTAGATACATATGAATTACCAAAGCTGAATCAAGAAGATATAAAAATTCTAAATGAGGGGCTGGGGATTTAGCTCAGTGGCTCTGGTGTCTGCCTGGCAAGCGCAAGTTCCTGTGTTTGATCCCTAGTGCCACATACCACAATGCTGGGCATGGTGGCTCATGCCTATAATCCCAGCATTTGGGAGGCAGAGGCAGGAGGATTGCTATGAGTTCAAAGCTAACTTGGGCTATGTAGTGAGTTCAGGGCCAGCCTGAACTACCAAGTGAGACCTTGTCTCAAAAAACTTAAAAAAAAAAAAAAGAATCTAAATGAATCAATATCAGTCAATGAAACTGAAAATGTAATGTGCCGAAAAGAATGGCTGCTATTACAAAATCAACCAACAATAAATGCTGGCAAGGCTGTGGGGAAAAAGGAACCCTTCTCCACTGTTGGTCAGATTGTAGACTTCTGCAACCATTGTGGAGATCTGTGTGGAGATTTCTCAGAAAACTAGGACTCGGGGTCCCATTTGACCCTGCCATCCCCCTGCTAGGACTATACCTAAAAGAATTTAAAAAATCACATGGGAAAGACAGATGTACATCCTTGTTCATAGCAGCTCAGTTTGTGATAGCTCAATCTTGGAAACAACCCAAATGCCCATCAACTGGAGACTGGATAAAGAAGATGTGGTTTTTCTTATAAATGGAGTATTATTCTTCCATAAAGAATGACAAGATTCATTCATTTATGTGCAAATGGATACACCTGGAGGACACACTAATAAGTGAAATAAATAGATCACAGATAGGCAAATACCGGATCTTCTCTTTGATATGAGCACCTCTAGATGTAAATGAGCTCTAGAAAGTATGACAGTTTTTGTAGAATGGGAAATTTCCCAAGTAAATTTGGTGTGGGAATGTAATGAGGGGAAGAAATAAATATGATTCTGAAAGAAAATAAAAGAGCATGTATATAGAGGGTGGGGAGGTGTGGGTGGGTAGGGATGTGGTTAAAATGAGAATTAACTTGTGTCATGTACTGGTACAAATTCCCCAATGTTATGTGTGATTGTGAGATGTATATAAAATATACCAATAAAGAATTCAATTTAAAAAAATGTAATGTGCCGAGATTTAGCTCAGTGGCTCCAGCACCTGCCTAGCAAGGTCCCTGGTTCGATCCCTGGTTACCACATACACAGTACTGGGCATGGTGATTCATGCCCACCAGTAATCAGTAACACATACCACAGTGCCGGGCATGGTGGCTCACATCTAGCATTCAGGAGGCAGAGGCAGAGGCAGAGGCAGAGGCAGAGGCAGGAGGATTGCTGAGTTCCAGGCTTGCCTGGGCTACATAGTGAGCTCAGGGCCAGCCTGAACTACAAAGCGAGACCCTGTCTCAAAAAAAAGAAAAAACAAAAAAAGAATTTGACTCATTCATGATAAAAACCTACAGAAGATTGGGATAGATGGTCTTTATCTTAACATGATAAAAGTCATCTATGACAAAGCAACAGCTACCATTCACTAAATGGTCAAAAAAATAAATGCTTTAATGCTAAAATCAAGAACTAGACGAGCATGTCCACTATTGCCACTCTTATTCAAAATAGTTCTGGAAACATCAGCTACAGCAATTAGACAAGAGAGAGAGAGAAATGAAAGGAATAAAGATAGCAAAGGAAGAAATTGACATCATTTTACGTGGATGACCTGATCCTTTACACAGAAGACCCCAAAAACTCTACCAAAAGACTTCTAGATTTAATAACCAAATTTAGTAGTGTAGCAGGATACAAAGCCAACAGTCAAAAATCAATAACATTGCTGTACAAGAATAACAAACTCGGGCCGGAGGGTTAGCTCAGTGGTTCCGGTGCCTGCCTCACAAGCGCAAGGTCCTGAGTTCGATCCCCGGTAACCACATATAATGCTGGGCGTGGAGACACGCCCACCAACAATCAACACCTCATACTACAATGCCGGACGTGGTGGCTCACGCCTGTCATCCCAGCACTTGGGAGGCAGAGACAGGAGGATTGCTGAGTTCGCGGCGGCTTGCTTGGGCACCATAGTGAGCTCAGGGCCAGCCTGAACTACAAAGCGAGACCCTGTCTCAAAAAGCAAAAAAAAAAAGAATAACAAACTCACTGAGAGAGGAATTAGGGAAGCAACATCTTTCTCCAAAGCATTCAGAAAAAGAAAAACAGTAAAGAAATATCTCAGAATTAATCTAACAAAGGAAGTAAAAGTCCTTTACAATGAAAACTACAGTTTTCTGATAAAGGACATTGAAGAGGCTGTCAGAAAATGGGACAATAGTCCTTGTTCTTGGGTAGGAAGAACCAATATAGTGAAAATGACTATACTTCCAAAACTGTTATACAGATTTCATGCAAACTACTAATAGCATATCTTACAGAATTGGAGGAAACTTTTTCAAAATTCATTTGGAACCAGAAGAGAGCAAAAGCAATTCTGGATAACAAAAGCAAGGCAGGGAGCATCACAACCTCTGACTTAAAATTATGCTACAGAGCTACTGTGATAAAAACAGCATGGTGCTGCCAAAAAAAAAAAAGCAAACAAAACACAAGGATCAGGGGAACAAATCTGAAGATGCAGAAACAACTCTGAACACATTCAGCCACTTTATCTTTTTGCTTTTTGAGACAGGGTCTCGCTTTGTAGTTCAGGCTGGCCCTGAGCTCACTATGGTGCCCAGGCAAGCCGCTGCGAACTCAGCAATCCTCCTGTCTCTGCCTCCCGAGTGCTGGGATTACAGGCGTGAGCCACCACATCCGGCATTGCGGTATGTGGTGTTGATTGTTGGTGGGCGTGTCTCCACGTCCAGCATTATATGTGGTTACCGGGGATAGAACTCAGGACCTTGTGCTCGCAAGGCAGGCACCGGAACCACTGAGCTAACCCTCCGGCCCTCAGCCACCTTATCTTTAACAAAGGAGCCATATACCTTCACTGTGAGAAGGACAACCTTTTTAATGAATGGTGCTAAAAAAAAACTGGCCTTCCTCATGCTGAAGGTTAACTCTAGATTCATATGTTTCATCATGCACTAAACTAAAATAGAAATGGGTCAAAGATCTAAATATTAAAACAGAAGCACTAAATCTGCTGGCAGATAGAATAGTAGAACTCTTGATAACACTGGTGCAGGTAAAGCCTTTATGAACAAAACCCTAATCACACAGGAACTATCACAAGGAATCAACAACTGGAAGATAATTTTATTTAAATCTTTTAATTTTTTTTAGACAGGATCTTGCTCTATAATTCAGGGTAGGCTTTAACTCACTATGTAGCCCAGGCTGACCTCAAAATAACGGCACTCCTACCTCTGCCTCCCAAGTGCTGGGATCGTAGGTGTGCACCACAACACCAGGCTAAGAAACTTTTTCACAGCAAAAGAAACCACCAACGGAGTGAAGGTACAACTCAGTAATAGCAAAAATTTTTGCTGGATGTTCTTCAGACAAAGGATTAATATCTAGAATATATAAAGAACTTAAAAAATCAGATTCCCCAGATTTAAAGACCCAGTTCAAAAATGGACATTTGAAATGACAGACACTTGGCAGATGAAGTAGAAACTGAATATCTTTTTTTTTTTTTTTTTTTTTGAGACAGGGTCTCGCTTTGTAGTCCAGGCCGGCCCTGAGCTCACTATGTAGCCCAGGTAAGCCTCGAACTCAGCAATCCTCCTGCCTCTGCCTCCCGAGTGCTGGGATTACAGGCGTGAGCCACCATGCCCGGCCGAAACTGAATATCTTGAAAAATATTCAACGTCCCTGGTCATTCCAGAGATGCAAACTAAAACAATGCTGATATTCCACCTTATTCCAGAAAGAATGATGATTATCCAGAAATCAACAAATAACAAATGCTGGCAGGGGTATGGGAAGAAAGGAGCCCTCCTCCACTATTGGTAGGAGAGTAGACTAGTGCAACCACTGTGGAAATCAGTATAGAGATTCCACAAAAAACTAAAACTAGAGATTCCATTTCTCCCAGCTATTTTCCTTCTTGGTATCTTCCTGAAAGAATTAAAAGCATCATACCACAGTGATACATGCACACCCATGCTTATAGTGGCTCAGTTTGCAATGGGTAAATCTTTTCTCCTTTGTTGAATTTATTGGGACATATTAGGTATACATTATGATCACATTCATCATTGAGAACTTGTACCTGTACGTGATGTATCTTGATTTTCATTTATTCCCATTCCCCTGCCCTCCCTACAATAGCTAAATCTTGGAAACAGCCCAAGTGCCCATCAACTGATGAACAGATAAAGAAGATGTGGCTTTTTTCTACAATGGAGTACACTCTGCCATAGAGCAGGATAAGGTTAGGACATTTCTAGGTGAATGGATGCACTGTGAGAACATGCTCTCAAGTAAACTAAATCAGGCACACATGTTCAAACACTGCATTGTTTCTCTGGTGTAAGAGATCAAAAGTGAAGGTAAGGGCCAAAATGTATAGTAGATTTTTTTTTTTGAGACAGGGTCTCGCTTTGTAGTTCGGGCTGGCCCTGAGCTCACTATGTAGCCCAGGCAAGCCTTGAACTCAGCAATCCTGCTGCCTCTGCCTCCTGAGTGCTGGGATTACAGGCATGAGCCACCATGTCCAGCATTGTGGTATGTGGTACTGATTGCTGGTGGCTGTGAGTCACCATGCCCACTATTGTTGTATATGGTTACCGGGGATCGAACTCAGGACCTTGTGCTTGCTTGGCAGGCTCCAGAACCACTGAGCTATATCTCCGGCCCCTTTTATAGAGGATATTGAGAAATGGGATGAAATTGTTCAAATAGGTAGGGGTATAAGGGAAAAGGAGAGATGAAGGAAGGAAAGGACTAGATTTATATTGTCTGTTTGTATGCCCCACCCCCAGCCATACCCTGTACTTGAGATCAAACTCAGGACCTTGCACTTGCCAGGCAAGTTAGGCACCACTGACTTAAATCTCTAGATCACTCAAGTAGGAAAAAAAAAGAAAAGAAAAACTGAAGGATATAAATAGAAACAAAGTTTTTATAAATAAGGACAGGGAGAGATTTGAAGGGAGGGGAGGTAAATGGAAAAAAAAAGCAACATATATTATGTATAGGTACCTATACCCTATGATGAATGGTATCATTGTGTATATCTATAATGTGCCAATAAAAATTTAAAAATGAATACAAACATATCATACCATTTCATTTCTCTAGTTTCCTTTTTTGCCATGTGGTTTATGTTTTTACTTGGGCTGGACTAGACCTCTGGACCTGCGTGCTAAGTAAGGGCTGGAGATGGTCTCAGTAAGAACAGCTCGGAGGCGCCGCAGGCCGCCCAGCGACCCTGCTCTGGTTGTCCCGCTTTGGCGGTTGGGGGCAGGGTGGGCAGAACAGAGGAAGTGTTATGTGATGTGTTCCTCCCCTGTGGCCATCTTGGAAAGCGACCAAGGAGTTGAAAACAGGCGGATATGAGTTCAGAGTTTTCTGAAAAAAGCAAACTGTAATTGGAAAGAGGGTCAAACCCTGGTCTTGTTGAGCTTGGTTCCCCACTGTTGGATGGGGAAATAACCCTTCATACTTTCTGAAGAAAGGGCTGGAGAGGAGACTCCGCTGTTTCCTGTGGAGCCAGCAGATGGGCAGGGCTATGAGAGACTGTCGTGAACACCCAGGACAAGGACATTGGCTAGAAGAAAACGGCCTCGGAGAGAGCAACTGACTTTCTGGGAGCCTCCTCCCTAGTTGTAAAGTTGTTCCCTACATCAAGAGACTTGCCTCCCCAAACTGCATTTTTTATCAGAAGGACCCATTCTCAGAGCGAGCCCTATCTGTGTACTCCCTTATTCCTGTGTCTCCCTGAGGCTCGGTGCTGAGGCAGAACTCTGGCATGACCTCCAGTGACCTGGAGGGAGGAGGAGGCAAGAGAGGGAAGGCAGAGGGCTGCGTTCAAGGACTGTGAAGGGCTGAGGTGTGGAAGGAATGCAGGCCTTCACCTAGGCCTGAAAGATGGAGCCCCCGAGCCCTAATCTGCGCAGACCTCAGGAGGTGCTGGGCGTTTACAGACAAGGGTATGTGGCGAATGTTTGTTTCCATCTAGTGTTTCTTTGAAAAATACCTTGGAAAATTTTTTCATTTGATTTAAGAAGAGCAAACGAACGGAATAAATCTGTGTGGAACATAAACTCTGGTTAGGATGTGGGGGAGGATTTGAAGAGGGGCCTTTGAGACCTCAAGGGGATCCCGGTTGGGGCAGGGCTGAGGGGGAAGGCACTCATGTTGGCAGTGGGTCTGTCCCCTGGAGGACTCCCATTGTGGTCCTTTCAAGCGGGATTCCTTGGCGAGACAATGGAACTGCTGCTCCCCATTGTTCTAGCTGTCAGAAGGTTCATAGGTGAAGGCCCTGCTCTCAGCAGGCAGCCAGGTCCCCAGGAGGTGGAGGGTGGGGTTTCGGCTGACAAGGTTTGCAGACACCTGAGGTGTAGAGGGTTTGGCAACTCCAGATGCCTGGTCAGCAGCAAGTTCTCCAGTCGCTTCCCAACTTAACCCAGCCGGCAACCTGACCCTTTGTTCAGAATGTTAATATGAGGGCTCACTTGAGGCATCTCCCTTCACACATCCACAGTCAAACGAGGTGTAAATTGTACCGACCTTGGGAGGCCCGGCTTCCCCTGACACCCAAGGTCCTTCTCCTACTCAGACGCCAGGAGGGACATGAACCAAAGCCCAGAGCCCCACTTTCCCCAGACTGGGTCTGTGACAGTCAGTTTGGTTTTCTGTCTTCACATAGTCTTGGGGAAAAAGGCATTTGTGACCCACTGACTTCTGAGGTATGGTGCACTCTATTTCTCTTGGACAGAATGTTGTCTGATTCTTCCTTAATAATTTTTGGAGATTATTTCAAGTCCAAAGATCTTGACTTCCTGACTAGAAAATTCTAATTTCTCTAATTTCATACTGCTGAAATTTATGTGCATTTTATTAGTCTATTCTCCTGGGTAATAACTGACAAATATCCTCTCATAATATTTTTTTCACATGGTCAGAGACATTCTTTCAGCAGTTCCCTGTAGGCCATGTCATTCAGACCAACGTTATTGACTATGACCTAAAGAGTGAAGAAGGAAGTCAGAGTTGGAGGTGTTGGTTTGTGTGTATGTGTGTGTGCACACGCACACACGCAGAAATACACAAACATGTACTTTTGGGAACATGTTTTGGGAGAAATAATTGGAAGGTCAAAATTGATCAGGCTTTCCTGCAGATGGACTCTGGACTCAACTCGCCTTCACCTTTGCTAACAACAGACTCTGGTCGTCCCACATGCTGTGATGCTTCAAGGCTGAACTACTCCATTGCCGGTGTCTGCCCTGCCCAGGGGGATCTTCATCTGCATAATATCTCTAGGACTATTGGAGGTGTTTGCCCTGCCCACAGGGCAGTTACATTCTGTTACTCAAGAAGTGCTGAATAAAAGGTGTGGTGAGCTGGGGGGCCTGGGGCTACCTAGAGTAGCATGGATCAGGCTCAAACTTATCCTCAGTGAACCTCGTTTCTGCCTACTTACTATTTCGCCGTGTGCTGCCGACTCACAGGAGACTAGAACCTAATGAAAGCTTCTAGTTACGTTCCTTCCCCTGGTTCCCACAATGTACCTGTATGAGAATATGGTTACCAAAAAGGGACAGTGCCCAAGACCAGCTGTAGTTTTGAAACTAAGTATTTCCAGGGATAAAAGAAGTACCGACATTTCTAAGAGAAACATTTGCTAATATCTAGGATACAGCTTTGGCCTTAGAAACCTGTGTGAAGGACTGTGATGAGAAAGGAGTGCGGTGATCTCAGAAGAATCTCATGAAAGTCAAGAGTGACCATCTCCTTGAAGATCAAGCTCAGAAAAATCAGACACAGAAACAGGAAACATTCTCTGAGATTAAGACTGCTATTTCTACCTTCAAGCCCATCACTGGTCTTGCCCTCATGGTTGGGGACTTTAGTCCTGCCTTACTGTTGGTGCCTTCAACTCTGCTGTAATCATCATTCCTAGTGATTTCAATGTCTGTCCTTCCAGCCCTGGATTACCCTCTCATATTCTGGTCTGCCCTTGCCCTGTCCTGTTAGTCATTGGACTCAGTGATCATTGTCTTCACAGAGAATAGCACTCCCACTGTGATCTGAATTATAAGTGTCCCGCCCTCTCACTACCTTTATAACATAGTCAGCTAACTGTCCACCACAAGTAATCTCTCTTCCAAAGAGCAGTGATTTTTTTTTTTTTTTTTTTGCTTTTTGAGACAGGGTCTCACGTTGTAGTTCAGGCTGGCCCTGAGCTCACTATGGTGCCGCGAACTCAGCAATCCTCCTGTCTCTGCCTCCCGAGTGCTGGGATTACAGGCGTGAGCCACCACATCTGGCATTGTGGTATGCGGTGTTGATTGTTGGTGAGCGTGTCTCCACACCCAGCATTATATGTAGTTACCGGGGATCAAACTCAGGTCCTTGCGCTTGCGCGGCAGGTGCCGGAACCACTGAGCTAACCCTCCGGCCCAAAGAACAGTGATTTTTGAGAAGGATAGTAGCTGCCCAGCTGGGCATATTTCCCAGCCCCTTTGCTATAGACTGATTCTTACTAATGGACAATGAGCAGAAGTGCTGGGAATCATTTATGGGCCAAGAAGCGAGTACGCTATGTTCCCCTTCAGCTTTCTGTATGCAGAAGATCACAGGACCCTTAGGAATGACAAAGCTATCACACAAAAAGGTCTTTGTCTCTAAATTGTGGCATAAAGAACTATCCACTGGACAGGTATACCTGTTCTCGGTTCTTAGATGGTAAAAAAAAGTAACATTGACTGTTTCTGAGATTTGTTTCATCAATCCTACCTAGTGCAATTTCTATTCCTTTAGCCTGTATCTCTAATGTTGCAGTGTCACCAAGCCCCCCCTTTCATTTTTAGCACCACTGATATCTTTGCGCCTCTTTCTCTCATTTTCTAGTATCTCTCCCGTGTTGTCATTGTCTTCCGCATCCAACTTGGCGTCCACAGTCGTTATGATGTTCTCTTGTACACTCAAATCCCTCAGTGTTTTCCCACTTCCTTCCATTCTCTTGGAATAGCGAACTCTACTTAAAGTTTCCACCCACTCCGTCCTTGCATTTGTACACACAGAGGGTGCCAGCTTGCACTGCATGGCAGTTAGCAGAGAACACGGTGGGCCTGACACTTCTACTAGACTCCCCGAGTTCACTTGACATCCTGTTCTTCTGGGCACCTGGTGCACGTCTTCCTCTTCTAAAACCCCTGAAGCCCTCTCACCCTCTACTGATGATTCTACTGATGTCTATTTCTGTTCTTAACACAGTAACCAGAAAAATCCGTAAGACCTGCATTTGATCACATCAGCCCTGACTCAGAGCGGCACTGGCTGCCCATTTGTCTCTGAGTCAAACCCAACGCTTCTCAAAGGCCCTGTTACCTCTCTGCCCCAATCTTACCTGTTTCTCCCTCGCTGGGCCACAGCGACAGTGGCTCCAACCCATGAGGCTAACTCTGTGTCAGGGCCTTTACACTTGTTGCACCTCTGCATTGCTCCTTAACCTCTGTTTCGCTGTTATTCGAATATCACCATATCAGTGAGGCCTTCACTGATGTCGTATTTGAAACAGGAAATGTGTATGCTTCTAGCCCTCAGAAATTTCTATCCCCTTACCCATGTTATTTTTGGCATAACATTTAACACCCTCTGACATACTTTTTAACTCGTTTATTTGTTGTCTCTCCAGTAGACTATAACCTCTCCAAGAGCAATTATTTTTGCCTATTTTGTACATCTCTATAACTCTAGTACCTAGTACATTGCCTAGAACATAGTAGGTACAAAAATAACTATTTATGGAAGAGAGAGAGAGGGAAGAAAGGAAGGAAAGGAAGGAGGTGAGAAGGCAAAGCTTGCTCCCAGGCACAAGATTCAGCTTCCTGTGGCTGGAAGATGCAGAACAGTGCAGATTGGAATGTGGGACACAGTTAGGGAAACGATTTTGCTGGAAACAGCAGCTGGGCCCTCCCACCTCGGGTCTCACCTTCTCTGTGTCAGGAATGTAGCCTCTCTCTGTTTTGGAAGCTCCCTCTGGCCCCTGCCAAGCAGGACACAGTGCCTCACTGTAGTGCTGAGACAAAGAATCGGTTACCAGTAGTGGCCACCTACTCCCGCTTGTTTGGACATGTAAACAGGCTTGCTCAACTAAAGGTTTACTGTTGGCCGGTGGCAGTTTATTTTGATTTTCCAAATTGCTCAAGCTCTCATTGCTGTCTGCGGCGCCCATCTCAGTGTCAGAGCTCTTCCTAAGAGGAGAATTAGGCAGGAGAAGGTCTTTGGAGCTCGCAGGGAATTAGAGGCTCTCTAGACCGGCTGCCTGGCGTCTTGAAGAATCTGTGGGTGGACATCAGAAGCTCTGTGAACTCCCTGAACTTGCTGGGTGTGTTTTTCCTGGGGTCAGAGTCCACAGTTTTCATCACATTTCCCTCGAGGCCCACAGACATCAAAAGGTTAAGATACAGATTTAGTTCAACTTCTCAGTTTACATATGGAGAAACCGGGAGCCCAGAGAGGTGGACTGATTTGCTAATGGGGTAGAACAGAGCTTGGATTTGAGTTTATATCTTCTTTTTCCACGACACTAACAGATGGTAGGTGAGATGGGATTTGTCTATAACCCCAGAGCTGGGGAGACTGAGGTAGGAGAATTGCTACATAGTGAGTTCAAGGTCAGCCTGAACTACACAGTGAGATCCTGTTCAAAAAACCTAAATCCATCTATCAATCATTCAACCTGTCAACTGCAGTGTCGGAGAGTGTCCTTGCCTGTGGCCTCTGAGTTAGCGCTCAATTGAGCTACTGGCTGGTGGCCTGGAGGCCTGCAGGGCACAGTGCCGCCACACATGGAGGCAGAGGGCTTCTGGTGGGCAGGGGCTGTCGAGGTGAGCTGCCACGTTGCTGTCACAGCCTGCGACTAAGAGGGAGCCTGAAAGTAAGGCATGGGCAGAGGGAGCAGGCGAGTCAGCAGTCCTGGTCTCTCTCTGCCTGTGACCTCTGCCCTGCTCATTTTAGGGAAGAAACTGGTATTCTGCCTCCATCACCTCAGCCTGACATGCTTGCAATGACTTCTGCTCCTCCCAGCACTTCAGACAGAATGAACTTGACCAACTCTCTGCCCTTGATGTTCTTATGACTTTCTTCCCTCAGGATGACAAAAGGAGAGAGCTTTCTCACGTGACCCCATTTGGAGGCAGGGCTCTTGGCTTTCAGCTCTGACTTGGAAATATCATCTATTCATGTTTTAAATTAGCCTTTTCCAAGACCCTTTGGATTATCTCAGCAATTCTTTCAACTACCCAATAAGTAGATGTTTGTCACAGAAACAAAATTGAAACTGAGCTGTTACTTGACTTGTCCAAGGTCATAGAGCTACCAGAGGCAGCACTGAGAATGGAACCGACACTGTAGCCTCCAAGTCTAGGGTACCCGCCTCTTCTATGCCTCCCTCCGCTGGGAATCCACGGGTCTCTCCCTTGTGGGCTTAAGATTTCAAGTGCTGAAAGCTGGGACTCGGAGCAGCTTTAGTGCGCGTTCACTACAGCTGGGCGGCTGCTTCTGAAGATTACCACGCAGGAGGAAGAGCGGGCACCTACCTTCTCGCGGGTGTGCTGAACCGGGTGCAGCAGCAGAGACCCCCTTGTCCCCCAGGGGCTGCCAGGTGAGCTCCAGGGGCCTTGGCCAGGACAACTAGGGCTGGGGGTGGCAGCTGGGTACGTGGGGTTGGGAGAAGCACCAAGCACCTGCTGGCTTGACAATGCCTTTTGGCTGAGACCATCACGAAAGGGAAACCTAGCTCGTCGCGGGAGGGGCGCACTTCCACGGTCCAGCTCCGAGAGCCAGCAGTTCTGATGGAGCCAGGGGAGGTGTCGAGTGGATCCCCATGCCAGGACATTGCCAGCGAGTGGCTGAGCATCACTGCCATTTGACAGCCTCCCAGTGCCAACAGCTTTTTTTTTTTTTTTTTTGAGACAGGGTCTCGCTTTGTAGTTCAGGCTGGCCTTGAGCTCACTATGCAGCCCAGGCAAGCCTGGAACTCAGCAATCCTCCTGTCTCTGCCTCCCGAGTGCTGGGATGACAGGTGTGAGCCACCTTGCCCGGCACTGTGGTATGTGGCATTGATGGCTGGTGGGCGTGAGTCTCCATGCCCAGCATTGTATGTGGTTACCGGGGATTGAACTCAGGACCTTGCGCTTGCGAGGCAGGCGCCAGAACCACTGAGCTAACCCTCTGGCCCCAGTGCCAACAGCTTTTGATTCCCCTCCTCCTACTGCTGCTATGCCACCCCTCATTCCCTTCCCGACTGGTCATTGGTATATCAGGTCTTCCCAGCCCTATGACAGACATTTTCTTATGGGGTGCCAGGGATCGGACTCAGGACCTTGCACTTGCCAGACAGGTATGGTGCCACCGAGCTATATCCCCAGCCCCAAATACCCTTTCAAGGTAAAAATATACATACATATTTTTTTTTTTTTTGGAGACAGGGTCTCGCTTTGTAGTTTGGGCTGGCTCTGAGCTCACTATGTAGCCCAGGCAAGCCTTGAACTCAGCAATCCTCCTGTCTCTGCCTCCCGAGTACTGAGATTACAGGCGTGAGCCACCACTCCCAGCTATACATACATAATTTTAATCACTGTAAAGTGCCACAAACACCACTCGCTGACTTCTTAGCTAAAAAGCCAAAACACAGCAAAGACACTTGAGCAGCAAGTAAGAATTCCAGGAAGAGGTTAGTGTCTCCAGAGAAGGAGCTTGTACTCTAGTGTGGATCCCATAAAGGTGCTAAGCTTTGCACAAACCTGAGGAGGCGCAGACAGGGCAGTAGGGAAGTCCCCCCAACACCCTCCACTGGCCCCACAGCCACGAGTCACCTTCTATTGGAGGCAGGAGCTGGGGGGCAGAGCCACACGCCCCCTGGTGAGGCGAAGCCTGGGGTCCATCAGCATCGGCTGGGCTGGCTTCTTCCGCCTTCAGCTTGGAGCCTGCGGCTACCGCTGGTGTTGTGGCTGGCTCCATGGTGGGCACCCCGAGGCTGGGCTCCCACGGAAGAATGTCACTGTTGGTGCTGCGGGGGGCTGAGCACCTGCTCTGCAGACTGGCTCCTGGGGTCCCAGCCACAGGCTTATGCAAGTGGGCTGGACTTTCCCCACCTACCTACCCCAGCAGAAGGGTGAAGTATGGGTTAGGGGAAGAGAGGAGGATCAGAGGGAAGCCCAGAATAGCCACAGGAGGAGGGCTGAGGTGGCTCTGTTATCTTGGGAGAGAGATGACACCCCTCACAGTGCTGGGGGGAGGAAAAAGCTGGAGCGTAGACCATCCGAGAGGGACCTCTGGCTTCCGCTGGGAGGATTGGAGGATCTCTCCGCTCCCGACCTCTGGCTCATCCAGTGAGGCGTTCAGGCCCCAGATCCACTGATCCACAGGTGTGCCTTGGCTGCTCCGACCCTCAGGACCACTCTCTCTGCGGCATCGCCCCTCAGAGGGAGGCCCCGCGGTGCTGCGCAGTCTGCACCCTGTGATCAGACTGCCTGGACTCTGAGCGGCTTTGTGACCCCTGGCTGTGTGACTGAGACACAGCAGTCTCCGCCCGCCCTCTCTCAAGCTGGAGGGCGAACCCAGCCTGCTAGACAAGGGCTCTACTGCTGAGCTATATCCCCAGCCCTCAGCCTCTAAAGTCTGTACTCTCATCTGTAGAATGGAGACAATAATAACCAAAAGGTGATTGTGAGGATGACAAAGGGTAACCTCTGTGAAGTACTTAGTAGAATGTGGCCGACAAAGTGCCTGAGAAACGGAAGCTATTTTTAGTCAGGCCACCATTTCCCCCTTCTAGCTGTCGGTGGCTCCCTGCCTGAGATAAGGCATAAAGGAGGTGGGAGGCAGCGCGGGTGGGGGAGGAGCTCTGCTGAGGGACCGTCACTTCTGCCTCTACCGCTCAGTCACCAGCTGGTGGCTCCGGGCACAGGGCTACGAATCAGGGGACGCCCTCAGGATCACGTAGAGGATAAAATGATAAAATACAGGGAAAAGGCCAGCCCATAATAGGTGCTAGGTACACAAGAAAGGCCCTGTCTGGTTTCCGGGAGTACTTTACTCTCGCTCTACATGTGTCCCATACTCTGTCCACATTATTTGGTTTCCTGTCACACTCCCACTTTCCTGTCTCCAGAAGTCAGCATGTCCTCTGTATTTTTTTTAAAATATACTTTATTTTTAGAGCAGTTTTAGGGTCACAACAAAGTTGAGTGGATGCAGAATCCCCATTTCTCCTTCCCCACCCCCCAATTTTTTTTCACAGGGTGGGGAAATCAGTGTTGTAGAATGAATGGATTCTTATTTTAGGCCCCAATTTGGGGCAGTCAGTAGATTCCTGGGAAGCTTTGTTATTATCTTGGAGTGACAGAAGCAATCTGGGGTCTATGGTCCAGGACAAACTGCAGATATACTAGAGAGTCAGAAATCTGTTTGTCAGGTGCTGGGACAGCTGATGAGGGCAGCTGAGGAAGCTGCCTGTGGGTCTGGTTTGACTGGTAAAAGGCTAGGCTTGCGCCCTCGTAGAAGCAGTACGACAGTCTCCTTAACCTACTGCTCTTGTCTGACCAGTCGAATTTCCCAGAAGTATGAACACTTGTCACATTTGGGGATCCCCCTGTTATACTACAGTCACCCTGTTCTGGTGAGGAAATTGGACTGGCCCAGGCTTGCAGTCTTAGACCTTTGATGCAAGGAAGGTAAGATGCAGATTTCTTGGGTCTGCCCATCATAAAGTCTTAATTCAATAGATCTGGGGTAGAATCTGGGAAATCTGCACTTTTAAGAAAGCAGTCTGTTAGTTCTCAATGTTGTAAATCTTAGAACATGACGTTAGATTCCTTAAAGAAGGAACTGTGGGTTAGGCACAGGACTGTCCCATCCAAGGGTGGCCTCTTCAAGAACAAGGGTTTTGCTCCGTCCTCTCCAGACCAAGGTGCTGCAGCATTAAATGGAAATACTGGCCCAGAACAGCATAGCACAATGGCTGGAAGTCTTCTATAGCCAACACTTGGAAGAGAAGGAAGCTGCTGTTCTTTGAAGGACCACGAATAAATTGCAGTGAGAAAAATCTAAGAGGGGGACTCGAAGCTCTGAAGGGTAAATTTTAATGCTGTCACTTGTCAAACCTGCTACAAAGAACACAGAATTCAGGAGAGTAAAGATAGTTGCTGTATTGGGAAGGAAGAAAGCAGGAAGAGAAGAAGCCTAGATAATGCGTGAGCAGATCTGCTGGCGTTTCTGGAGGTGAGAATAAATACCATAAGAGGTAAGTCTTTATGAGCATAGAAAACAAGATAAAGAAGAACAAGATAATTTACAGAGGAACAATTCACCCTTTTGGTGAGCTATTTTCACCACAATTATCTAACAGTTTTCGTGCCAGAAATGCACAGTCCTGGCTTTTTAAATGGCTTCTTTGTGGCTTGCTGGGGTTTGATTTTTTAAAGCTAGAAAACTGGAAAATCAGTCATATTAACAAACTATAGCTTAGTCATCTCAGTAGGTCAAGTAACAAAGTCCAGTCTGTTTTATTTCTAACTCAAATATTGCAAATATACAGAAAATTACCAGTACAAAGTTAAACACATCCAGATTTATTTACACAATGCTAAAGAAATTTGAGTTTTATTTCCATTTTGTGGGATTTCATTGTGGGGTCTGGTTTTACTGTATAATTGACATGGATCACTGAAATTTGATTATCTCACCTTACATGCAATTTTCTGTCCCGAGGGAACAGAAAACTTGGGTTTTCAGTACACATGCAGTAATGATATTAATACTGCTTAACACTTTCATAAGAAGGCAACTGTCTCATGACTTGGGAGGGACCACATGCTCAGAAAGGGGACAAGAGACGAGAGGAATGAACAACAGGCACATGGGGACCCTGAGCATTTCTGTGCGTGAGGATAAGAGAGTACGACCCAAACTCTCCTCCCCGGAGGTTCAAACACAGGAGGTGGGCAGAGCCACCTGGGACATTAAGTCACCCAGCCACAATCGAGGGCATGCGGAGGATGAGAACTGTGTTAAAGATTTGGGGCATATCAATAAATCATTAACATGTACACTATACAGTTTATACATGTATATATGTACACACACACACATATATATATATATAAAGGTACAGATTAGTTTCTTATTTCATATAAACAAGGATGCTTAAGGATGTACTGGTGTGAAAAAATGCATACAGCAAGTTGTTGACGATAATTTCAAATTAATGTTCAAATTCTTACTGTTACCAACATAACTAGGAAATCATCATGCTTCCACCATTTCAACTGTCCTTCCTGAGGATAGGGCTGACTCTGCTAGGGCAGGACGGTGCTCCCAGAGCTGCCCGCCCTGCATACGTCAGTGGCAGGTGGAGCACAAGTCTGGCATCTGATGTCTCTGGCCCTCCCTGTCACGACATCACATGGAAAAGCTTAAACTTTGGTTTTGCTTAAAGGACATTTAAGTCCATGTTAATTTTTCTGTTGGGAAGAAGATGGCAGAAAGTTGGAAAGGTGCATCTCTTCCTAGTTTCGTGGTTCTGAGCTTCTTAGCTTAACAGGGAGATGAGAGGGCTGCGCTGACAGTGAGCAGATGGGCTCTCAGCTACTGTGTACAGTGGGGGGCTCTTCAGAGCTCTCTTAAAAAGAGAGAGACTCTCTCTACCATGACGCTTTGCCTGGAAAGCTAAGGAAGCCCTGGCATCCTGGGGTGGCATAGATGGCTCTGAGCCTCTCTCTGTATCCCGGTATCAGGATGAAGACCAGCTATAATTCATGCGCCCAAGTAGGTAGCCAGCATATCACTAGTCTGTCAAGGATGAAAGGCCAGTGTACGCATGCCAAGACCCAGAGGCAAACCTAAGAGTGAGAAAGATATACCCTGGAAGCCTATCCTATCCAGAGACACATGCCGACTCCCAGGTTCAGATATATGGAGGCTGTCATACGTCCTAGGCCACACAGCTACCACAGCTCTCCAAAGGCTCTAGTCTTCAAAGTAGCATTCCCATTCGATTCACAGCTTACATACATTCCACCCTGGTCTCTGGTCTCAAGAAAAATAAAAATCTACTAAGTCTTGAATAGGAAAGATTCTGAATTTCAGAGCTTAGACCACTTTGGACCGTCTCATTCTGTCTACTCTACCTAACAAGGCTAAATTCTTTTTTTTTTTTTTTTTTTGAGACAGGGTCTCACTTTGTAGTTCAGGCTGGCTCTGAGCTCACTATGTAGTCCAGGCTCAGCAATCCTCCTGTCTCTGCCTCCCGAGTGCTGAGATTACAGGCGTGAGCCACCACGCCTGGCACTGTGGTATGTGGTATTGATGGCTGGTGGGCGTGAGTCTCCACGCCCAGCATTATATGTGGTTTCCGGGGATCGAACTCAGGACCTTGCGCTTGTGAGGCAGGCGCCGGAACCACTGAGCTAACCCTCTGGCCCAACAAGGCTAAATTCTATTATTCAAACCTCCAGAAATCTCTACAGCCATCAGACCTGGGAGTTTATGGATGATATGTGAGGTTTTAATGCCAACGGTGCTGCTCCTAACCTGAGTAGATCAAGCTAGAAAATTTTTATTTTAGAAGCTGTGATGGATGTAGGCTGTTTTAGTCTCACCAGAGACTGCTACAGAAAGCTAAGGAGCCCGTGAGGGGAAGGAGCCAGGCAACAGGGCCACCAGCCCACGGCAGGAGCACAAGGATAGAGAAGGGGACCCATCCACGGAGACTCATGCCTCAGCTCCTTAGCCATGACCCTCCAAAAGAGAGGACCTGTCCCTGAAGACACATTCAAAATTACCATTACTTTTGCTTTCAGCCATGAAAAACAGAAGAATAAAATTTTCTGTTTTTCAAAAAGAAAACAAAAAGGTGCTAATAAAGCTCTAAAAGCAATACCACTGACCCGTCGTGAAGAACGGCGAGTCGCTTCTGTGGGGGAAGGTCTGCGCCGAGTGTGCGGCACTGGCTCGTGTCACAGCGTCACACCCAGGGGCCCTGGCCACTGCCTCGTGTCAGGCTACTTGGTGCCATCACAAGAACGTTACAAGCTTGGATGACTCAATACAAGTGAAAGTGCTGTGAAAATTGTCACTTTTATAGAAATCTAAGATATTATTATAAGCAAAGAGCTCTAGTCTTTTATGTTTAGATTAGAATATTAACCATCATACATTTTAAAACTAATAAAAGGATTACTGCATATTGGCACATTTTTATCCACATCCATCTGGGCATATGCTGGGAGAAAAGATGTGGTGTAAATAAATTCTGGGCATCAAATTCCCTTTATGTAGGGTTAAGGATGGGACAGAGGCTGACACTTTTGTCATCTGTGAGCTGGTATACATCTTTGGAATTATTTACAAATTTAAAACCATGCAAAATGAATGAGCTCCAAGCGAGGCTACTCCAGCCCTCACAAATATTCTCTTCACAAAAACCGTCTGAACTTCATTTTCCAACAAAAGTTCCCTGACTCATTTAATTTTACTGCACTTTCAAAATTTCTAAAATTCTCCACCCACATCCTCCCCCACTTTCCCTGCTGCTGCTGTTCATCCATTCTGGGGAGGAGGACTTGGCCATCTGCTCACGTATTCTGACAGAAGTTATTTTGGCACATTTACTTTTTTTTTTTTTTTTTTTTTTAACTCACTAGCCACACAATGGACTTGCAGCAAAATGGCATCTACCAAAGAATGTCCCAGTCACAGTTACGGGAGAGACTGTGACCAGCACAGTAGGTGTAGTAAACCAAAGACTGACCATACGGTCTTCCTGTATAGCCAACATGTACTAAACCTAATGATCCCAGCTTTCCATCACTATATGGCCACCTAAATACATTCTATACTTCATTTAACTTGGAAAAATGTCAAATGGAAAACTTCCTGACATTTAAAATATGAATACAAAAAAAATCAAACGAAGCATCAAGACCAGAACTGTGTTTTCAATTGGTTCAGCCAAAAGTTTCATGCCAATGAATGACTTGGCAAAACCGGGAAAAGAGGTGAAGACAAGAGGCTGGTAATACAATGCTGATTAAAAAAAAAAATCTATGAATCCGAGAACATCTTTAGTCCTGGCTCCAAATACAATAACAACTTAAGAGGAAGCCAATAAGCAGCCATTGTAATGGCTCCATCCTGAGCCAACGTGTCAGGTGCTGGGGAACATGGGAGACCGCACCAGTCAGTGCACGGGCCGCACTGTGTGCTCGCTGACAAGTCCCAGCAGAGATGCTGGGCTCGACCCACCTCCAGACCACGCCTGCACCCTGTCCTTGAGCAAGCTTACTGGCACACAAACACACACAACACAGCTTCAACATCTCACAAGCAGCCAGTTCCGCCTTTAATAGATACTAAATCTAGTCAATTCTCTGTTGCTCCCTTTATTCCTGCCCAAGTTAAAAGTATTGCCCTGTGAGTTTTCCTGATTCAGTATCTTGGAAGCACATGGTTAAGTTAGTTGCCAAAGGGCAATGAACAAGGGTATTGCCTAAACAGGGGAAGAGAAAAATCAATGTAATCTATGGTCCTTGGGGGACAAATAAAGCAGCATCAAGATCTGTGTGAGGAGCTGGTATAAAACGTCCTTGGACCAGGGCTGTCCCCAGATGGAGAAAAGCTGGTCAGGCTGTACCAGTCTCTGCAGCCTGTTTTCCTCTCCGAGGCCACTCCGCATGGCAGGCGGAGCCAGGGACGGCACCACGTGCACTGGGGGTTGATGCGGAGTCAGATGCTCTGGGGTGGGCACCACACAGAACAGGCAAGTGAGTCTAGTGCAACAATCCCTTCGAATTCCGTTTCATTTCCTTTAGAAGACAAAAGCAAAAACAAAAACAAAACAAAACCACAAAGAAACCAAAACCCAAGCAAACCCAAAGCCTATACTTTCAAAACAAAACAAAGAACTTGAAATAAAAAGTTAAAGAACTTGAAATTTCCCCCTGTTCAGAGCCAATTATGAGTGTTCGGGTTTCCCACCCCATCCCAAAGTTCTTTAGCTTAGGTCCTTTTGGCTTTGATGGAAGTAGCAGAAACAGAGCCGGGTTCTTTGAAATGGGAAATTTACTTCCCCAAGGTGGAGCCACGGGGAGTGTGAGAGGTACTGTGGTTCGCTCTCCTCTCCGCACCAGGTCCCCGCTCCTGGGCAGAGCTATTCCAGGAGGTCCTGCAAGGGAGACATGTGTCGTATCAGTGACAGATTAAAATACTCAGATTTCCAAAGCAGTCCTCTAGCTTCTGGGCCCACTAAATCCTGCAGGTGTTAAAGTGCTGTTTCTAGATGATGCCTTCCTTTGTTTCAACTGTCTTTTGATGATGAGTAGAAGAATCTTTTGTTTGTTTTGTTTTGTATTTTTGGAGGACACCTCCAAATGAAAGAGTCTCACCTCATCTGAGTCGTCATGATAACCACTCTTATTAGCATGCGAGGCTGTGTCCAGGGCGTCCACACCATCGGCCTCTGCGTGCTGTTGCAGCACAGAGTATCGGTGCACCAGGAACCTGTTGACAGAAGTGTGTGGTAATCAGGGTGTGTTTCTTGCACACTTGGGGCTTACACACTCACGGGGGAATCAGACACAGGCAACACAGCCCACAGGTGACAAATGGAAAAGCATGAGCTATGAGAAGATTGGAGCTGGTGTCTTCTGCTACCTAGTTTTAGTCAAGGCCAGACTCTACTTCCGGTGCTGGACTTCAGGGTTCAGATTGAGGACCTCTGACTCCCTTCCATATGCCTTACCTTCCACCACAGACGTATTTCTTCACAATGAGCACTCCTGCTACAACTGTGACCAGCATCAGTCCCACGATGGCCAGGATAATTGGAACTGAGTTTGACTTGGAATTCTTGAGAAATTAAAACAAAACACAAAAGCTTTTAGGCATCTGTATTCTAGGGCTGCGTTCAAAGTGGCTGTTCATTCCCCTCTACCTCAGAGCCATCTATGACCTGAGGCACTTAATGCTGTAATTTAGTTCTAACTCCACCCAAAGATGAGCTGACTCTATTATCACAGAGAACTTTGGCAGGTAGGGGGATGTGAACTCCACTGCCCAGAGGCGACAAACAGGCTTCGAAGTCAGAGCTACCCTGGAAGCCTTGATGACTGCCTAGATGAATGAAATACGGTGATCATGACAGTTCTGTGTCCCTGTTTACAAGTCTTGGAGCCGAAGGGCAGAGCAGGAAAGGGACACTGTGATAACAGTGGGCTGAATAAAGTCATCATCGGGATGATGCTGTGTCAGTGCTATAAGGCAGGGGATCCTACCACACTAAGGTTTACGTTTTTTCTCAGTCTGTGGGATGTTTACAAGTAAGCCTTAGCATGTCATTGATTTTGTGTAACCTACCTGCTTCTGGGTGGGAGATAGGAAGTGTGTGTTTTCAGTGTATCCAAGAGGAGGCGGAGCTGGATTCTGGGACATGCTGTGTCCCTGTGGGCGGGAGTCCTGTGCAATCACACACACAAACACCCTGAGGACAGCCACCAGGAGCCCAGGGCAGGGGTGCAGAGAAGGGGGAGCTTGACCCCTTCCAAATACACACACCCACACACTCTTCTCCCTTTGCCTTCTTACTCCCTCCCTTTGTCAGTCTCTCATCCTTTAAAACAACAGAGGACAAGCAAATGCAGACTGTCCAGCTCAACCTTTCATATTTCAGAATAGGAGACAGGGCCCCCCCTTTGTCTCCCCAAGTCATATTACTGGTCCAGAGCTTCTGTACCAAGAGGGTTCCTCTTCACCATACCTCTGGATCCCAACTAGATAGTTCACTGCCACAATTTGCGGTCAGCCTTAAATCTACACCAGCTCATTGTTACCGTAGTTTAGCATCTCATTCTGATTATACTGGCAGGACTTGTAAAAAGATCTATCTACCTTACCTACTGTCCAACACTTTTCTCCACAAGTGCAGAGTTCTAGGTCATGGCCTTTTTACTGCCAACCTTCTCTCTTTTTAAAAATTCATTTTAAACTTTTTGGTTAACATGGTAAAATTGTACATATTAATGGGGTACACTGTGATATTTTAGCACATGCAGAGAGCATACACTGACAGTCAGCCTTCGTGAGTCTTTTTCCTAAATGACTTGGAGCCTCAGAAATTTCCACAACTTTCTACTTCTAAGATGTTTACAACTTTATAGGGTATCTTTTTCCTAACCAAAGGGCTTTTAGCAAATGAGGTGATCTCTGGGTTATATGACTTATCTTTTATCCCAACAGTTTCCTGTGCAAAGGGAAGCCTGACAGAAGCAGTTTGGCCACTTTGGAAGACAAAATACTACTTATGCCTAAAAATCAGGTGTATTTTAATGTACCTGCTTTTTAGGACTCAAAAAGTTGCTTGTGCACTTCTTTTTCAAGTCTTTGACTTCTCGAGCCGGATTCACCCCACCTTGGCATCTGTCTCCTGGGATTTTCCGGTACCTGAAGGTCAAGAGATTTGCTTACAGGTTTTTGTTCTGCTGGCAGTGACCAACCGTGTTTCTCTCTGCTCAAGGGGTATAGTTGGTGGCTGTTGCTTCTGGGTTGGGATGCCCTGTCTTTCTGGCAGAGGCGGGGAGCCAAGCCCAAGCCATGGCCACCATGTTGGCAGCAGCTGAACTGACAGGTGCTGGGACAAGAGTTTTTGGTCCTTATACTTGGCAGCCATAAAACACACATAGCCCCGAATACTCCCAAAGTCTATTAAAATCTACCTTCAGTGGTGGCTTTTATAGTGGTGAGTCTAAACTCTAAATAACAAAACAGGAAGCAGCATTAGTACTAGGTGTAAGCCCTACTGCTCATAAGAACAACACACTCATTAACAAATTAATGCTAATCGAGACAAAGGAGGATCTCCGTATATAATAGCCAAAAATCAATGCAGTTGAAGATCTGGTAGAAAGTCAAATGAAAAAATGAAGCAAATGTATGCTGAATCTTCTGTGTTTATGTACATGAGTACCAACTTTTTTCTTTTACTTTTCTGGCTTTTTATAATAAAATGACTCAGAGCTGTGAAAAGGAAAGAGGGGATGGAAGAAGTGAGGAAGGAAAGGAGAACAGAAGGAGAAAGGAAGGAAAATTGGTTTATTAAGAGAATACAAAGATATATTCCTGGATTCTTGCCTACTTCCTGGAAACAAGATTGGACAGCTTATGTGACCAATGCAAAATCTGAGTAAACCCTCCAGCTACACTTGATTTTAGCTGACTTTTAAAAATCATTAACTCTGGGCTCACTCAGCTGAGCAATATATTATTAGTTTCCTACTAGGTTTTCTGTAGATGTCACATCTAAGGTGTAGGTCATGATGCTAGCAGTTGCTTAGGGTCCTTCTGAGGGACTTGAAGGCCACTTTTGTTGAAACCACTGACTCTTTGTGTCTGGGCAGGTGCCAGATGGGTGATGCTTTGCATAATATATTTTTGGTGGTTACAATTTGATGGATGGTCACAAACTCCACCCTCAGATTCATTTTCTGAAATGCACCCTACAGAAAGCTGTGAAGATCACATGTGTAGATCACTGGTTACCTTAATTCCAGTCACCTTTTCCATGCCTTAAATCACTCTGCTTCTTTATCCAAAAATATACCCGAACCATACTATGAGGGAGGCAGATCTGAGACAAGTTCTTTGGCACACTTAGCCACCCCATGAATAAACTTCTTCTTTCATGAAACTCCTTGCTGCAGTAATTGGTGTTGGGGCCGGTAAACAAAGCAAAAATGATCTGGTAATATGTCATCTTTCAGGACTGGAGGAATGTCGACAGGTGTACTGAGTTGACTAAGCACCTCTGTTCCTAGCTGTTGGGGACATGTCTGTCCTTCCATCTCTAGCGGTGGCTGTGATCCAGAGAAAGCTCATTAATAAGTGGTGCCCAGTGGAGAGGGGGTGGCAGATTTATGTAAAGAGAGGTAATGAGGCTCCTCTGGAGTCTCACTGTCCATATGGCACCCATTTAAATCCAAATTAATTAAAAATGAAAAATTCTGTTCTTCAGCTGTGCTCATGTCAATAGCTCTGTGTGGCTAGTGGTTACCATATGGGGCCCAGCAGGTCACAGAGTGTTCTTATCACTGCAGAGAGTTTCCCTAGGTGGTGCTTTTGAGAGTCATTCGGTACCGTTTGGCTCTCAGTGGAGAGAAGCAGCTTTCTCCCTGAGCAAGGGAGATTCATCTGCCACAGAGCAGAAAGACCATCTTACCCGTTCGTTGTCAGGTGTTCTTCTCGTCCATACAGGCAGAACTCGAGGTCATGTCCCTTCAGTTCTGGCTGTTCCACACACTTGGAGTCATTCTCTGGACGGAAGTAGCCAAAATCACTGCAAGAACAACAAATAAGGTAATTTTCAGTGTTGCATAAGGACATTGTGATCACTGTGAAAAGGGTTTTATGTGGGCAGTAGATGGTTACTATTCCAGAGTAGAAGCGTTGAGAAGCTCAGGAAGGTCAGTGACATCTCTGAAGAAGGCCTATACTATACTTTGGATCGGTGTTCCCCAAGGCCCATGTGGAAGGTTTGGTCCCCAGTGCGGACTTTCTCATTGCAAACCTTTTCCCCTTATAAACTGACCACCTCAGGTATCTGTTATAATGATGGAAAGCTAACTCAGTCATTGAGGAAATGGCTCTGGAGGCTATAGGCAAGCCTCTCCTGAGAGGAATAAAGGTTTAAGAATCAGACCAGCTACATTGGAAAGACAGATGTACACCCTTGTTCATAGCAGCTCAGTTCGTGATAGCTCAATCTTGGAAACAACCCAAATGCCCATCAACTGGAGACCGGATAAAGATGTGGTTTTTTAAATAAAATGGAGTATTATTCTCCCATAAAGAGTGATAAGATTCATTCATTTATGTGCAAATGGATACACCTGGAGGACACACTAAGTGAAATAAACAGATCACAGATAGGCAAATACTGGATCTTCTCTTTGATATGAGCACCTCTAGATGTAAATGAGCTCTAGAAAGTATGACAGTTTTTGTAGAATGGGAAATTTCCCAAGTAAATTTGGTGTGGGAATGTAATGAGGGGAAGAAATAAATATGATTCTGAAAGAAAATAAAAGAGCAGGTATATAGAGGGTGGGGAGGTGTGGGGAGGTAGGGATGTGGGTCAAAATGAGAATTAACTTGTGTCATATACTGGTACAAATTCCCCAGTGTTATGTGTGATTGTGAGATGTATATAAAATGTACCAATAGAGAATTCAATTAAAAAAAAAAGAATCAGGCCGGCAAGTCTTAGGAATAGCTAGAGCCGCAGACTGGGATTTCAAAAGACAGTTCAGGCTCAGGGAAGGAACTGAACACAGCTTACAGTGGGGTACCGGCCATACAACCAAGACAAAGATATCCACAGAAATAGTCATAGCCAAAAAACACCTAAATTGCGGAAATGTAATAGTAACTCTTTGCTTCCAAACATAATTGTATTTTGTTCTTAGGGGTAGATGTCAAACTTTTTCTATTTTTCTTTCTTCTGTGCCTCTAAGCATATTAGACAGTGCTGGCTTCCAATGGAAACACCCCTTCCGCAGTCCTCCATTCATTTCATCTCTTCACAGTGCCTCTCAATTGCTTCCCTTTCCTGTCTTCTCCATAGTAACTCTGAGGCTAACATCCCTACATAAGGATCCTTAAACTTGGTCCCATTCTTCCTACCAGCCCTGGGCCCTGGCTTTGCAGACAGCATGAGGGATACCTGTTCTGCTACAAGCTCACATGTCAACTGTTTAGGATGTGCCAGCTACAGAGCTGGTGCTCAGTCAGGTCCACTGCTGCCAGTACCACTGCACTATCAGTCTCATATGTAACACTGTACACTCTCAAGGAGTTTGGGCCCAGTGATGGAGCCAAACCCATACACCATCATTAGAATGCAGGAAGAGCTTGCGTAGGGAGCTGGGGGAGCTCTGAGAAAGGAGGACTGGGACAGACTTTAAAGTGTGACTAAGTGTTAAGGCCCAGGAGAAGCTTCACAGGCATGGGGGTTGGTCCTGTGGAGGATGTGGACAGACTTCAGGTGGAGGAAACACCTGGCACAGCGGTGGAGCCTGGGAGATTCACAGAACACTTGGAAAATGCAGATGTTCAGGGGAAGAGCCTGGGTATTTGGACTCAAAGACAGAACACGAACTCTTAGACTTGTGCAGGTTCTCCATCCTCTGCTCCACATCAATAGCCTGTGCCCAATGGGACACCCAGGTGACAAGAGTGCTGTGTTCTTGTGTGAAGGGACAGGGAGGACCCTTGAGTATTCCACATTCAGATGCAAGCTGCCCAGGGGCAGCCTGGCCCCTCCCTTGGTCGTGCGTCCTGCTGCCCACGCAGTTCAGGGCTGCACTGCCATGTGCTTGCCTTTGTGTCCAATCCCTTTAGGACACACTTTTACCTGTTCATATCTATTGTACAGAACAAACCCCACAAGGCAATCATCTGTGATGTGAAACAATCCTTTTATTTCCCATAAAATCACCTCCTTTAAACTACACAAGGGACTCCCTTGCCTTTTAATAGAATCAGCTAACCCTATGCCGGCCATGTAACTAATCCTTGTGCTGGAAGGGCCCTGGACTCCAGGGCGTCAATCCTGACAGCCTGCAAACCTCAACAGGACACAGACCACGGACATTCTGAGGTCGCCTCTAGGCTCAGGACCAAATCACCATCTCTCTGCCTTCAGCCTTGCAGTGGAACTGCAACCCACAGGCCGCTCTCCAAAATTAATTTACCCTTTGTGTCTGCTTTTCTTAGTGTTTTTGTCTTGTCACTGGCTATAAATCTTCTTCTTCCTCTTTTTTTTTTTCATTTTTCTATAGCTTTTCTTCCACCATTATGAAGTTAAGGTTTCTGGGGTTGGTTGCTCATTCTGCCCAGTGATTACCCAGGAACATTATACTATTTGTCTAATTATTCACAGTTTTAATTCCCTCTCTCAGAGCCTCAGTCTCCTGGATAAGAAGCAGCAGCTCTCCACTCCTGGGGAAAAGGAGCTCAGTACTTTTAGCTCTGTGAGACAACTGCTTTCACGCTTCCCCTATGGGGAAGAGGCTGACAGAGGGTCTGAGGAGTGTGCGTACCAGAGAAAGTCCTCCAGAGAACAGGGACAGATGGATGGCTGCTTGGTCACAACATAGTCCCGCCCATTCTGACAGACAGATGACTTCCGCAGCCGTAGGTACTGCTCCCGGTAGCCCAGAATGCAGCCATCTTCATAGTCCCCGGGGTCTGTGGAGTGTGCCAGCCAGATGGTGTAGTCCTTTTCCTCACCTGCAGGACAGGAGATGGGATGGCTCAGGAAGGTGCTTAACAGGAAGCCCCTGCGAAAAGCAGCTGTCAGGCTACTGGAAGAAAGAGCAGCAGGAAGGCGCCCTGACTCAAGCTATTGCTCCTATTTGGAATAACAAACATTACTCTATAGGCTATTCGCAATTGCATTTCCTTATGCAAAAAGACAATTCTGTCCCTTTCACCATCCACCCAAGGATTAGGAAAAACCTAATTTGTTTTGAAGCAGGAAGCTGTTGAGGAAAGTTCCAGAGTTCCCTCCAAACCAAGAGGGTGCTGGGTTTTGCTCACTCATCTACACCCCAGTCCATAGAAGCCCTCGGAGGTGAGCAGCTGGGTGTTCCGACTCCAGGGGCTCTTTGCTTAGGATCAGATACTAAGTACCCAACAGCATGGAATCCATTTGGCCACGTCTTCATTTGCTACAAGCAGCAGGGAAAACAGCTTCTTTCTAGAATTCTAGCTCCAGTCAACTGGCTCTCAAATGTGGACTGTTGATGATAATAGTTTCTGGCTCAGAAAATCCTATCATCTACTCTTAGAAAAATAACTCCAAGTCT
>PVIC010019573.1:0-30426 GCA_004025085.1 Thryonomys swinderianus
TTTTTTTTTTTTTTTTTTTTTTTTTTTTTTTTTTTGAGACAGGATCTCACTTTGTAGTTCAGGCTGGCCCTGAGCTCAATATGTAGCCCAGGCAAGCCTCCAACTCAGCAATCCTCCTGTCTCTGCCTCCCGAGTGCTGGGATTACAGGCATGAGCCACCATGCCCAGCAATGTGGTATGTGGTATTGACTGCTGGTGGGTGTGAGTCACCATGCCCAGCACTGTATGTGGTTACTGGGGATTGAACTCAGGACCTTGCGATTGTGAGGCAGGCACCGGAACCACTGAGCCAAATCTCAGGCCCCTTATGGTGTCTATTTTTAATACTAGAAGTTCAATGCATATATTCCCATTAAATTATACTACTGTATAATAATTTTTATGCAAAATTCAAGAAAGAAACTTATGTAACAGAAATCTTCAGATAATTACTTTTGAAAGTTTTTAGAAAAGAGCAAATATTAAAAATTTTTAAATTTAAATAGATTTAATATTCGTTAGGAAAGTTTACATTCAAATATGATATAAACTTTAAAATATGTCCATGTAAAAAGAAAATGTGATATTAGTTTTTTATAAAAGCTACTGACTAAGATGATATGATACAGGAAGACTTAATGTCAGTTTTGCAAAATCAGCTCATGTGAGCAGAGATCCTATAAATTATGCTGGAGTAAGTGGAAAGAGTTTATATGTAGTTATATCCTATAGAGCACCTTATTAAGTACAAATCTTAGGAAAAAACTTTAGGATAAATTCATAAAAGAATTTCATTTATCTCCATATATTGGATATACCTGAGATTTGTACAAAATTAATTTGTGCAATTTGGCAATATTAGCTATAAATTTATATAAGTAAAATCAACACAATTTAAAAAATATGGCTACTCACACCCCCCTTAAAAGTCTCCTCATAGTACCTGCTAATTCCTTCCTCCCATTCTTTCTCCTCATTCTCAAATAACCTCTAATCTTCATTCTGTCACTCCATATAAACTAGTTTGCATTTTCTATACTTCTATGTTAATGGAGTCATCTACTATGTACTTCTTTTCTGAATAATTTTACTTATATTCTCAATTCATGCACATTGATTGCTACCACTTTTGAAAGTTCATCCTTTTAAGTTAATGAGTAGTACTATAATGTGTCTGTAACTATAGCACAGTTTCTTTAATCATTCACTGTTGATGAATAAGTTAACATTTTTTAATTTTTACCTTTAAACTACTAAGAGGGTTCAAGTTTTTCTAAAAGTATGTTTTATTTCTTTTGGATAAGTAATTAGGAATGGAATGACTGAATCATAGATATGTTTATGTTTTAATTAAGGTGTAATTGTAATACATACTAGTTATATTCATATATATTATATGTTCATTTTTCATTCCTGTATTTCTTACCTTCACCTGCTTCTTCACCTGATCATCTATCTTACCTACCATTTCCTACCATCTGCTCACTTATTCTTTCACTTATTTAAATTCTGGGTTTCCTCATAGATAATGTGTTTTTTTTTTTTTTAGACAGTGTCTCGCTTTGTGGTTCAGGCTGTCCCTGAGTTCACTATGTAGCCCAGGCAAGCCTTGAGCTCAGCAATCCTCCTGCCTCTGCCTCCTGAGTGCTGGGATGACAGGTGTGGGCCACCAAACCCGGCATTTGTGGTATGTGGTACTGATTGCCAGTGGGCATGAGCCACCACACCCAGTATTGTTGTATGTGATTACCCAGGATCCAACCAGGAACCATAAGCCTGCTAGGTAGGCACTAGAACCACTGAGCCAAATCTCCAGCTCTCTCATAGATAAATTTTAAGAAATTTCTTTCCCTTTCTGCTCCTTCCGGCACCTTCCGTTTCATTCACAAGTTTTCCTCATGAGAGTTCTATCCTCATGATCTCATCTAACCATTTTTATCTTCCAGAGGCTTCATTTCCAAATTATTAGACTCTCAGTGTATGATTTTCTGTGAAACGATATTTACTCCATAAACATAGCTTGTTTACTTTTATATTTTTTATTTTTTTCTGATTGATTACCTTGATTAGAACATCCTAGACAAGGTTGAATAAGAATTTTAAAAGTGAGAATCCAATTCCAGTCCCTGCTCTTAAAAGGATAGTTTAAATTCTTCACTATCAATTATATATAGGTTGTTTTCAAATTTACCTTCATCAAACTGAGGAATTATCCTTCTATTTTGGTTAGCTGACAGTTTTTAATCAGAAATAAATATTAGGGACTGTTAAGTAGTTTTTCTTATTCTATATAAGCATGTTAAATGGGTAAAATAAGACATTTTTGAGTGGTAAGTCAAATTTTAATTCACAAGATAAACTACATCCATTATACCACATATTTCATAAATATTATTGGAGTTGGTTTGATGCTGTCCACTTATATTTCTGAGACACACTGGCATGTGATGTTCTAAACAATTCTTTGATTTGATAACATGGAAATGTAATCTTATAGAAAAATTGAGAAGCATTTGTTCAATTATCTGTCAAAATTTTTGTAGAATGGATATTTTTTCAGTAAAATATCAGTAAAGCAGTAAATTAATCTAGACGTAGGTTTTTATTTATTGAAAGATGTTTAACTAAAATGCAGTAATTTACACACACACACACACACACACACACACACACACACACACGGCTTCTCAAGTTATATTTTCTTTCTGGAGTAAGCCAGAATCTTGTAAGTCTTTTCAGAATGTCTTTTTTCTCTGTGTCTTATTAACTTCGTTAGCATAAAATTATGCACAAGATTTTGTTTCCACCTTTCTGTTAACTGTATAGTTACATCACATTTCTCACACTTCCACCATCCTCTCACCTGAATCATTTCTATGGAGACTTCTGCCATCATCTTTATTTATATTTTTATGTATTTATTTATTTATATATTTATTTATATATTCCCTGACCATTTTTAAGGTTATCTATCTCTACTAAGTAACTTGATTTTGTAAGTCTTAGAGTTTTCTTTATATTTCTTTTTGACAGATGAGTTTGATTTTTTTATCTCTTCAGGTAATTAACACTTATATACCTTTCATTTCTCATCATAAAGTAGATTTGCTGGGTTGAGGCTTTAGCTCAAGTGGTTCCGCGCCAACCTTGGATGCACAAGGACCCAAGTTCGATTCCTGGTACAAAAAAGAAAAGTAGATTTGCCCATGCATTGTACTTTAAAATATAATACACTTGTTCTTCCTATGTTTCCATAGAGCTCTGTTCAATTGATTATTTTGTCTTCTCTATTACATTTACTGGGTGCAATGTCTGTTTGTGTTTAGAAGTGTATCTTCAATGCAAATGAGTCCTTGTCATGTACTATTTCTTGAATTAATATCATAAAGATTTATGTGCAATATAAAAAGATACTTATTATCTCCCTTTATCATGATGATTTCTACTATGTTCAAAATTTAGAAGAACTCATAATTCAACATGTACATAGATTGAACAATTATCAAAGTTTCTGATGAAGCCTTTCCCCATGGGACACCAATTCTCTGTATTTCCAGGTAGCTAAGAGGGTGATCAAGAGTGAGGATGTGTTCTGGTGCAGCCTCTGAAAAATCCTAGTCCTGAAGAAAAAGCCCCTGGTACAAGTCTATGTGGAAACGTGTTTTTCAGAACTGGCTGCGATTTGAAGAATTCACAAGATGTGACCAATAAAACAAGTTTTTTCCTCCCCTACACTATTGAAAATCATTTTTGTTAGAATGGTTAAGTATTGCAGAATTCTTTATTCTCCCTTACAAAAACTTCCCTTCCTACCGTGCTCTGATATCCTTCATATTCTATATCACTACAGCTCTCTCTGTAGCTATTCTGCTGATGCATCTAGTTCCCTGATTTTTCATTCCCTCTTTCCTTGAGAAAAATCTTATAGCTAACTGAAGTTCCTCAAGTAAAAGACAGTTTTCAAAATAAAAATTTGTACTTGTGTATTATGAACCATCCATAAATTTGGAAAATAAAGTGAAGAGCAAACATTTCCTAAAAATATATGTTTCTACATAAATGTAAAAAGTAATATGTCCTATCAGCACATTTATGAAATCTGATTTTTTACAAATTCTGGGAAGAAGGGCTTTTGTTTTATTTTCCTTTTTGGTAATTAGAATTACCAATAGCACTTAATACCATAATTTGCTATGGAGTCGCAACTTCAAAATAATGACAATTTGTCAGTGTTGTCTGTATGTGGATTTGGTGAATCCTGTGTGTGATAACTGCAGAAAAGCTGACCTGACACTCTACTGAGGAATCTACTTGGAAAGAAGTAGCTTACAATGCTTGGCACGTCATTGATGAATATGACTTTACCTGACAGAATAGAACATCTCTCTCCCTGCAAGAATGCAAGAAATGGTAGACTGGAACATGAGATATGATTTAAAGAACTTCCTGATTACCGTTGTAATCTCTGACACAGAGTTCTGGCACAGAATAGCAAGACAAAGAACTCATCAGTGCGATTGTCAAAGAACTAGGATCAATTATTTCTAACACTTTTTTTTCACCTGTTTCTCGGGAGATCTTTTCTGTTAATAAAATTCAGAAATAAAATTGCATGATAAAATTTTGGATGCCAGCTTTCACTTAAAGACTTAACAAAAATATCATTTGCATCTGATGGCAGGCAGCCACTGCACCATTTAGGAACAGGGTTGTCACAATAATTTAAGTTCCAGTGAAAGCTGGTGTTCGTAAGCTAAGACCCTAAGGGCTTATGTATTCATTTAATCTGTTTAATGTGCTCATTACACTACATAAAACCCTTGGTTGCCTTGAGCTCCAATCTACTTTCTTCGGCTAAATGCTCATACACAAGTCTTTATTGCCAGTTTGTTTGAATTTATAACATGTTTTATACTGTATATTAATGTACTAGTGCTAATATCAAGTAACAAACCAGTATTTTCCTTAGAATTCACCATTTTGTATAAAATTTTTATAATAAACATTGAATAAATTCAAGAGGTGGAACCTATTATTTATCCAAATAGTCATAGATCCATTCGACTTGGTACTTCAAATATTTCTAGGAAAAATTCATCTCAGCATTTATGAATGAGCTTATGTTATCTTCACATAAAGACATGCTACATGTATTACTGACATATGCTGTGATTTCTAAAACCCAAAGTCCTTTCCAAAGCCTTGCAAAACTTTAGACCATCCTTCATTTCCTTTTTGTTTGTTGTTGTTGTTTGAGACAGGGTCTCGCTTTGTAGTTCAGGCTGCCCCTCAGCTCACTATGTAGCCCAGGCAAGCCTCAAACTCAGCAATCCTCCTGCCTCTGCCTCCCGAGTGCTAAAGGCGGGAGCCACCATGCCCAGCACTGTATGTGGTTACCAGGATTGAACTCAGGGCCTTGAGCTTGTGACGCAGGCGCTAGAACCACTGAGCCAAATCTCCAGCCCTGTTGTTGTTGTTTTTGAGACATGGTCTCAACTTTATAGTTCCAACTGGCCCTGAGCTCATTATGTAGCCCAGGCAACCCTCAAACTCAGCAATTCTCCTGCCTCTGCCTCTGAGTGCTGGAATTACAGGCATGAGCCTCCATGCCCGGCTATCCTTCATTTCTTAAAATATTCTGTGTGACCTATCATGCCTAGCATGTTGATTTCCTGTTGTTTTTCAAATACAGTACTATTCCTTCAACTTTGGGTAACATGGGGTTTAACTAGGCCACAGAGAGCCTCTCCTCATTTCCAGCTATTGAGTTAGTATTTCCATGATAAAATCCCAAGGTTTCCCTAACATATTCCAAGAAAATGACTACTGTTAGCTTAAGGAACCTACCCTGAGAGCCCCTACACAATCATATGAGGAAAGTATGCATCTTAGACTTTTTAATTTTTTTCCTATGAGAAGAGCTTCCCCAAAATATGTGTTGTCACTATACCATTCAAGTTGTTACTCAATTTGCATATTCATGAAAAGGAATTAACTGAGAACTAATGAGTTTAAAGTTGTGTAAGTGTAACTCTATATTGCTTTATTTCCTGTTTCATTGCTTTATTTTGGCTATTTTTTCCCATTGTTTAAGTTTATTGGTCCATTTTAGGTATACCCAATGATCACATTTACCATAGGAAATTGTGAGTTAATGATTTAAGGAGATCCATCCAGAAAATCAATCAATCACTCAATCCATGTGTAGAACATGGGTTCAATCTTCAATACTAAAAAAAAAAAGAGACACTATTTGTGCAGAATGTGTCTTCACCTATTCACTGGCCTGTACTTGAACTCTTGCTCTGACTATGATGCCTTATGCTTCCCTGACACAGACTCTTAAACTCATGGCAGTTCTTAATCTCATGGCACTTCTTCTTTAGCAAGGTCTCCATTGACAGAAACAAATTCAAACTGACACATTTACTCTGACTGGTATTATGGCTGGTTTCTAGAAAACTTCCCAAAGCCTCACCAGTTCATAAGTGGGTAGTTTTGACAGTTGCTGGGTTAGATGGTGTGATGCTGAGATTATGGATGTGATGTTAGCATGGAGAGTGTGATTTGGGATTATGGGTCCCCCACCTGGGTATGGGTCACACTGCCCAAAGGGCAAGTAGTCTAGAAGGAATAAAAGGGTCAGAAAGCAGGCAGGGCAGCTGCTGCTGTTGCTGCTTCACTGCAGGCTGTTTGTGCCTTCTGCCTGCCCTGCCAAGCCATGAGCTCTTCTCTTCTGTGAGCTAAATCAACTTTTCCTCCTTTAACAATGGACATTGATTATTTTGTCTTAGCAACAAGAAAAGTAACTAAGATGGTAGGGAATAAGAAACAGATAATTAAGTAAAATAAAAAATTTGTTAATTTTTCACAAGTCTATGAATTTCTTTCCCAAGTTTGATTTCATTTAGAGTGACTTTAACTAACATTGTCCTTATAAACAGACATTAACCTATAATTAAGAGTAAAATATCAAACTAGTGCAAAATTTTATCTTCAGAATATCATTTTAATAGGTTCATAGGATCTGATATCCAATACTCTTTCTTTTAGCTAGAAAGTCTATGACTTTCTTAATTTATCCTTGAAATGGAAAAGAGATAATTTAAAAAGTGTTAACACCTTGGCTGGAAGAAAGAAATAAATGTTTGTGTTTATGTATAAAGATTTGTCCAGAAACCAGACAGTATAAACTGACATGGTGAGTGTAGAGGCATGATTGTCACTATTTATAGCATCCTTACTTTTCTAATGGATATTAAAAAAATGAAGTACTTGAAATTTAATTCTGACAAATGGTTCCTTATACCACAGGACAAACACTACTATAAGCGGTCTGGTCCCATTTGGTATCTTGCAACAATAACCAGAACCAAGACAAATGGCTGTAAGATGACACTGAGTCACTTCTAGGTGACAGAATACAGGGTACAGACCCACTTCACACATTTCTGATGCCATAGTTTTCAAATTAGATGTTTCAATGTCAAAGCAGATTTACTATTTTGCTCATCACCATTAAACTGAGAGAGTTACCGAGCGTATTTCTGAACTCTGTTGTCATGACTGCAAGTAGAATGAGCATAAATAATTAGAAAGTATCACCTGCTCAGTGCTTAATGCAGGAGGAAATAAGATGCTGAGCCATTTGGGATGGAAAATACATTAGTTTAAACTCAGCATGCCACTAATGTAACCAGCTATGAAAACCTGAGGTTATGGAGGCTGTAGGAAGAAATATTGCATGACATAGACCTATTTTCCATTGAACAATTTCTCTTTGAAGACTGTCAAATACAAAGCTAACTTACAGGTCATTAGGACACAAGGAGATTTTCTTTACAACACAAGTCTTGCTAATCAGAGTAAGAAAATCTGAGAACTTGAGAAAGCAGTGAGACTATCAAGTACCTCAAAAGGCCCAAAAACGTTGCCTACAGACCACTGAGTTGGAGTTGGAGTTTCCCTTTTTTTTTTTTTTGCTTTTTGGAGACAGGGTCTCGCTTTGTAGTTCAGGCTGGCCCTGAGCTCACTATGGTGCCCAGGCAAGCCGCCGTGAACTCAGCAATCCTCCCGTCTCTGCCTCCCGACTGCTGGGATTACAGGCGTGAGCCACCACGCCCAGCATTATATGTGGTTACCAGGGATTGAACTCAGGTCCTTGTGCTTGCAAGGCAGGCGCCGGAACCACTGAGCTAACCCTCTGGCCCGGAGTTTCCCTATTTTAAAGAGTGAAGGAATGATTGTTTTTAATTTTTGTTGATGCCAGAGCATATAACTCACATAAAACTTATTTATCTCTATAAATTGATAAAAGGGCCTCGAATCATGTACCCCTGCCCTACAGGCTAGCACTATTCACTTGAGCTATTTCAACTTCCTTTGCCTCTTACTGTGGTACCAGGGGCATGAAAGGCTATTTTTTATGATACAGTTTTTTTTTTTTTTTTTTGCTTTTTGAGACAGAGTCTCGCTTTGTAGTTCAGGCTGGCCCTGAGTTCACTATGGTGCCCAGGCAAGCCGCCGCGAACTCAGCAATCCTCCTGTCTCTGCCTCCCGAGTGCTGGAATTACAGGCGTGAGCCACCACGTCCGGCATTGTGGTATGAGGCGTTGATTGTTGGTGGGCGTGTCTCCACGCCCAGCATTATATGTGGTTACCAGGGATCGAACTCAGGACCTTGCGCTTGCGAGGCAGGCGCCGGAACCACTGAGCTAACCCTCCGGCCCGATACAGTTTTTTAACTTGGATTGTAACCTTTGTTGTAGGGTGTACTTTAAATTTGTCAAGTGATATCCATTGTGTTAAAGTTTTTTTTTTTAATATCAGTTTTTGGTGTTATGGAGAAATAAATTTATGGTGAATGTAGTACTTTAAATTTACTCTCGTACAAGGACAGAAGAAAGTTCACAGTTATCAAATTCTGTATATTGGTGTGGTAGGTAAGCTAATCTAAAACTAATCTCTCTGTACTGTATTTCAAAGCTCAACAAGTGAGAAATCATTCGAACACAAATTGGAAGCACCTTTCTAACAGCTAAGGGGAAATAAATATGTGGCAAAAAGGAGTAAACTGAAAAACATCCTGACATTCAAGTCCAGATAAACTTGAGCATCAAAATCCAAAAGGCAATAGAATATTATTTAGAAAATACAATCAATTAACAAGTCAGCTAAAATAAATAAGAATAGAATTCCTTACTTCTTGTACAATGCCAACCAATAAAATTGGAAGTAATATATTTAGAAAACGTGAATAACTTTACAATAGTCAGCAATAATGCTACACTTAGAGGATTAATGTTTGATGGATAAGGTTGTATTTTATAAATATAAAATGTTTTCCCCAAATACAGCACTAATTATAAATGTTATAAACTGGGACAACTCAATTACTACCTTAAACAGTTGAGCAATGTATCATCAGTAATGAAAGAAACCAACATGTTTTTTGTTTTATTTTGAAAAGCAAAGTGAGAAAACCAGCTGTAGAACAATATATAATTCATGATACATAGTGGTTTTCAAAAGCTAATTATTTCTTCAAATATAAAAAAATTAACTCAAAATTTAGTGAAGCAATAAAATATTGCACCCAAAAAGTAAGAAGGAATCTATCTAATATTATTATAATATGAAAACCATTGAACAATGTTATTCTAGGGAATAATTTTCAAAATTACTTATCTATAATGAACCGGGTATTATCAATACTTATCAATAATTTTCTTATGCTATATGATTATGCAGAATATTGACTTACCAAAGTTGTCCACATCCTAATCTCCAGGACCTCTGAATATATTATATGAAAAAGAATTGATACTGAAGGTAGAGTTGAGATTCTATTTACCTGTCTTTTGCATAGGGAGATCATGCGGTAGTATATGAATGGACCATATAATAGCCACAGAGTTATCAAATGTGGAATAGGGAGAATCAATGTCAGAAAACTGTGACATAAGAAAAATTCAACTGGAATTTGTTGGTCTTAAAGAATAAAGCTGACCAAAGTGCAGCTACTGCGCTGGCAGGTCTCTGGTATGTCAGCCTGGCCTGCCTTTCCATAGCACTGGGGCCCTGGGCAATTTTAGGACTAGCGCAGGTGGAGGAGCCTGCAGAGACTCCATCTACTTTTCTCTGAATACTGAGTAAATGCAGTGGTGGTGCTGGGATTTAAGAAGAGGCTTTCAGTACATGACTGCCTTGTCCACAACAGTGAGAAAATATCACCTGGAAGAGTGAAGAAATCCTGTTGACAGCCATTGTGTAGTCAAATGAGTTTGTGGAGTCAGTTTCACTTACAGGACTCCGGACTCCTGCAGAGTTCAAGCCTGCAGGAGTTCATTTTGCTCGGCTCAACGGCTTCAGTGGAGAAAGATGGCAAACAAATGGTGCTGGAAAAACTGGGTTTCAACTTCCCAAAGATTAAATCTACATCTATCTCTTTCTCCATGTACCAAACTAAAATCAAGCAAATTAAAGATCTAAATATTAAGAGAAACATTGAATCTGCTGGAAAATAGATTAGGTAGAACTCTTAAGGACATTGGGATAGGGAAAGATTTTATGAACAAAATATCAACAGCACAGGAACTAGCAGAAAGAATCAACAGCTGGGATCTCATCTTTCTTTTTTTTTTTTTTTCTTTTTTTCTTTTTGAGGCAGGGTCTCGCTTTTTAGTTCAGGCTGGCCTTGAGCTCACTATGTAGCTCAGGCAAGTCTCGAACTCAGCAATTCTCCTGCCTCTGTCTCCTGGGTGCTGGGATTATAGGCTTGAGCCACCAAGCCCAACATTTGTGGTATGCAATACTGATTGCCGGTGGGCATGAGCCACTATGCCCAGTATTGCTGCATGTAGTTAGCAGGGATTGAACCAGAGACCTTCCACTTGCTAGGCAGGTGCTGGAACCACTGAGCTAAATCACTGGGCCTGGGATCTCATCCTACTAAAAATCTACACAACAGGAAAAACCATTAGAGCAAAAAGATAACCTACAGTATGGGAAAGAATTTTTACCAGCTTTTTCTCAGACAGTGGACTACCATCCATAGTATATAAAATTTTTTTAAAAAATCAACAATCTAAATTTAAAGATTCAATTAAAAATGGGTAGATACCTTTCAGATGAAGAAGTAAAGGCAGCCAACAAACGTGAAGAAATGTTCAACATGACTAGTCATTTGAGAACTGCAGGTGACTTAGATTCCATCTTAAATTCCATCTTACTCCACAACGAGTGACCGCTATCACAAAATCAACCAACTAATGTTAGAGGGACTGTGAGGAGAAAAGAACTCTTCTCCACTGTTGATGGGAATGTAGACGGGCACAAAGAGTGTGGAGATTCCTCAAAGAACTAGGATTAGAGGTCCTATTTGACCCTGCTATTCTCCTCCTAAGTATATTAATGGAAGAATTAAGAGATCACATCACAGAGACACATGTGCACCATGTTTGTATAGCAACTTAGCTTATAATAGGTGAATCTTAGAAACTGCTCAAATGTTCATCGACAGGAAACTGGATAAGAATGTGGCTTTTTAATAAAATGGAGTATTACTCAACCATAAAGAATGATAAATTTGAGCCATTTATACTAAAATAGATGTGCCCTGAGGACATACCTATACATGAAATAAATAGGACACAGACATGTAAATACCATATCTTTTCTCTAGTAGGAAAAACTGAAGGTGTAAATGAATGCCAAAATGTATGATAGGTATTGAAAAATAGGAAGAAAATGTGCAAAAGGAGAAAAGAAAGAACAGTAGTAGAAAGTAAAGAAGGGAAAGAAAAAATTTGATAATTAAAAAAATAAAAAGATTGGGCCAGAGGGTTAGCTCAGTGTTTCCGGCACCTGCCTCTCAAGCACGACGTCCTGAGTTCAATCCCCAGCAACCACATACAATGCTGGGCGTGGAGACTCACGCCCACCAACAATTAATACTGCATACCACAGTGCCGGGCGTGGTAGCTCACACCTGTAATCCCAGCACTCGGGAGGCAGAGACAGGAGGATTGCTGAGTTCGAGGCTTGCCTAGGCTATATAGTGAGCTCAGAGCCAGCCTGAACTACAAAGCGAGACCCTGTCTCAAAAAAAAAAAAAAGATTATGTATATAGGGGGTGCCAATCATAGGGAAGACAGGGGAAATGGGAAAAAATGAGAATTAAGATGCATCATGTACAGGTACAAATTTTCAACACTGATAGTGAACATAATGTATGTATAAAATGTACCAATAAAGTTAATTAAAAATATACTCTTCTCCAGAAATCTAACCTTGGGTTGACTTAAGGCATGAAGTTTTCTATAGTAGCAGTAGAATACAAATACACTGTTGAATTAACAGTTTAGTCTCAATGCCTGATTTTGCTTTTTTTTTTGAGACAGGGTCTCGCTTTGTAATTCAGGCAGGCCCTGAGCTCACTATGTTGTCCAGGCAAGCCTCAAACTCAGCAGTCCTCCTGTCTCTGCCTCCCAAGTGCTGGGATTACAGGCATGAGCTACACGCCCAGCTCTGTGGTATGTGGTGTTGATTGCGGTGGGCGTAAGTCACCATGCTCAGCATTGTATGTGGTTACTGGGATCGAACTCAGGACCTTGCGCTTGCCAGGCAGGCACCAGAACCACTGAGCTAAATCTCCGGCCCTGATACTGCTTTTTTTGACCCTTTATCCTTGTGAATACATATTTATCAATAATATTTGAGATAGAAATTTCTTACTGTAGTACTTCTATAGTAGATAAGAAAAGTATTTCATTTCTAACTCATTTTATACATGCTACAAGAAAACTGTTTAGATGGCTGCTAAATAAATGGAGACAAAGTGCATATAAGAAAAGATGATAAGCAGTCTTATGAATCATTATCCATCATATTCTGGGTCAATGATAACCTTTAGCTAGACGTAATATAAATATATTTTACCTACTTTTCTGTCATGAAAAAAAAACAGTAACAAGTTGCTTGACTTAACTAAAATTTCTGTTCCTTAATTCTTCTAATCACAATTGTATTAAATTACTCTGATATGGAAACAACCCAAATTTCCATCAACTGGAGAGTGGATACATTAGCACAAATTGAAGAAAAAGGATCTCTTCCATTAAACCTCTAGGGATTTATTTTTAACAATACACACAATGCTATTTCAGGCTATAGTAAATCATAGAACAACACAAAATCTGACAAAGCATTTATCAATACAGTAATAGTTTGTGTAGCTATAAAAATATTCTCCGTATTGCCAAGAAAAAAAAGACCCAGGAACAAGGGATATCTTTCCCTTTCTGGTTTCCTTTTCTATCTCAGTTTTCAGAGTCCTATAGTTTTCAGAGTAGAGGTTTTTCACTTCCTTTGTTAGGTTGATTCCTAGGTATTTCATTTTTCTGGGTGCTATTGTGAAAGGGACTGACTCCCCAATTTCTCTTTCAGTGAGTCTGTTGTTTGTGCAGACAAGGGCTGTTGATTTTTGAGCATTGACCCTGTATCCAGCAACACTACCAAATCTGGTAATTAAGTCTAGTAGTCTTTTGGTTGAATTTTTAGGATCCTCTAAATAGAGTATCATATCATCAGCAAATAATGACAGTTTAACTTCTTGCTTACCTATCTTTATTCCTTTTATGTCTTTGTCCTGCCTGATTGCTATGGCTAATGTTTCCAGCACTATACTGAACAAGAGTGGAGACAAGGGACATACTTGTCTTGTTCCTGATCTGTAATCCCAGCACTCAGAGGCGGAGACAGGAGGATTGCTGAGTTCTAGGCCTGCCTGGACTACACAGTGAGCTCAGAGCCAGCCTGAATTATGAAAGCAAGACCCTGTCTCAAAAAAAAGAAAAAAAAGAAAAAAAAAACTGGACTTTTTTTTTTTTTTTGAGGCTGGGTCTCACTTTATAGTTCAGACTGTCCCTGAGCTCATTATGTAGCCCAGGCAAGCCTTGAACTCAGCAATCCTACTGCCTCTGCCTCCTGAGTGCTGGGATTACAGGTTTGAGCCACCACGCCCAGCACTTGTGGTATGTGGTACTGATTGCCAGTGAGCATGAGCCACCATGCCTGGTATTGTTGTATGTGGTCACCAGGGATTGAACCTCCTTCCTAGTTACATCTTCATCTTGTGCTTGCTAGGCAGGTGCCAGAACCACTGAGCTAAATCTCTAGCCCTTAACAGACTTTCTCAGCTAGGTAGGTGTAACGATCTTACCTTGAGAATTGATACTTAAGTGTGGTATAAACCCAGCTTGTGAGTGTTGCATAAATGTCACTTTAGGATATAATTATCAAAAAAGACTAATTTTATATAAAAACAAGTTAATCTGGTCAGTGTTCAATGTATGAAATTTGATACCAGACAGACTTGTGTTTGAATGACAGCTCTAGTACTCACTGGTTTATGAACCTGAATAAATTATATATATATACAAAATCTTACTTTCTTTTATTAATACCAGGCAGTATGGGCATCTTTTTCATTGTGTTACTCTGAATATGTTAATTAGACAAAAGATTCAACAAATATTCATTAACCTGTATGCGGATAATTCTGGACAATGTCTAGCCTTCATTGAGCTTCACATTTTAGTAAAAGAATAGAGAACAAGAGAAATCAGTCATTTTAGATAGGGTTCATATGAAGTTGTCTGATATGGTGATGTTTGGTAAAATAAATTAAAAGGAAAGGGATTAAAAGGCTAGCTCAAAATAAAATGGTCCAGAATAATAAAAGTCTTAGTGGGTGGGTAGGGGTATGGGTAAAAATGAGAATTAACTTGTGTCATATGCTGGTACAAATTCCCAATGTTATACGTGATTTTGAGATGTATATAAATTGTACCAATAAAGAATTCAATTAAAATTAAAAAATAAATAAAAGTCTTAGAAAATTCATGAATTTAAATAAGAAAATGTGACAACAGAAAAATTAAAACTTCTAACTTTCAAAGATATACATACAGTAGGACAATCAAATGAGAGTTCAACATGTTGAGATTGGCCAGGATCAAATCAAAAAATATCTTTTATGGAAAATGATAAAGAATCAGAAGAAATTAAGGACAATAAATTAACCCACACAGTCTGACAAATGACTTTTGGAAATTACAAGTAAGTAGTTAAGGAAGCATAATAAAGCAATGGTTTCTTAGTTTTTTATGGTTCTACCAGAATATAATTCATGACACAATTTTTTTTTTTTTTTTAGTGATTCAGCAAGGCACTATTGAAAAACAAATGTTGAAGATGCGCAGTTACCCATAGGAATTAGATCTTCCCAAGCGGCAAAGTGTCTCAGCTCCAGAAAGACGGCTTTCTCGGGTCGTGGATTTGTCCAGAAGAAAGCCCTCCTTTGTGTCGTACTTCTGAAATCTTTGTGATACTACTCAGAATGGAACTTTGTGGCAAATGCCTTCTTGAAAAACAAATGTTGATGATTTAGAGCACTGGGAAATTTCTGGGTGTAATTCTCCTTGTGGCAAAAATGGAGGCTACTTTTTATTTTCAAGCATTACATACTTCATGAAGCCCTTCCTCTCCTCTTCTCCTCCTGGGGGAAGTATGTAGATGTAGGGTGATCATGAATGCTTCTATACCATGTAGATTTATGTGCACAGATTCAAAGCCACACAGCCTTAACCCGTAATAGCTCACTTTTGGTCTAACTTCCCAGTATTCTTTCTTTTTTATAGCGTGTTGGTCACATCTTCACTCTTTTTCATTCAAGATAGGTATTCTTTCCTCATACATTGGGAAGATTCTCATTAGAGAAAGACCACAAATTAAATTATGTTCACAGAGAATGATCCCTTATAAGACGGGATCCTGCACAGTGGAGTCATAAGTATGTGGGAGAGCAATCTCGGCTGGAATCATGGCACTGGTTTAGTACCACTCCAGAAAACAGGGCAGAAAATAGCTATTATGTAAAAATACCCAATGGACAGGGAAATCACTGAGATATAGAAGCATTCTACCTTGTATTCACCATGTAATATTGTAAGTTGTCACACCCCAAACACAGCCCCTGAAATAGCAGTTGATTTACATAAACAACATGTGAGTATTCTTACAGTCTAGTGCTTTTCATTGTACCCACTGAAGCACAGGGCTTCCAAGACCCAAACCACAGCCTGGAAGGAAGGAGAAGATGGAGTGGAAATAAACTCTCTTCACTACCTTCGTCTGGTCAGAATGGTCTAGAAAGGAGCAGAAAACCCTGAAATGCAGAGCACTGTATCCCACATAATTCATATACCATACACTGATACAGGCTCAGAGACTCTTAATTTGTTCCAATTAAGCAAGTAGTATAAAAGGTACTAAATTAAGGTAAAATCTATATTGCTTACAAACCAGCCATCTAGGAATTCATGTAAGCATGTGCATAGTTTTACATGTAGATTTGTAAGACTTTAGAGATCAACTGGAATATTTTATTGTAAAACAATCCCTTGACATTTTTAGTACAGAATTTTTTTTCATTTCATCAAATGAGAGTAACTGAAGAAAACATCTGGAGCTTTTACTAGTTTTGATGGGTGCTCTAGGGAGGAATGAAAGCGCTAGTTCCTAAGCCTGGCCGTGTGGTTGTACTTTTAACTGAATAATGGTCCATCAAATTTAAACTGTGTACGTGGATACAACCAGTGGGGTATCACTTTGGTCTCCTAGGATACTGTTTTGAAGTCATTAAGGTTATCATGTGAATTATAGAAAATCCTTCTCTAGAACACGTTGCTAGAGGGAACATTTTATATCATTATTTATAGTGGACTATCCACTATAAAATCCACAGTATTAAATGAGAAGGTATAAGGCAATTATATTCTTATGAGAAAAGTTACTTATTAGTGAATGGTAACAAACTAATTGTTTTAGAGACATGATTAAAACTCCCAGAATTATTATAAGCCTATTTTATTCTATTCCTATGTTTTTGAGATGTTGGCTCCAAATGTTAGCTAAGAAACATTTTACTGCTTTTGACTAGGTTCCTCTGTGTTGACATAGTGACATCACAGAAGCACTGGCAATATGCTCATGCTACAGGTCAGGCTTCATAAGAAAAGAATAAAAATTAATGAACTAATTTAAGTCAGGGGACTAAAGTTTCCTGCTTTTGCGCCTGACATTTCAATACCTACAATGGCAATATTTCCTCAGAAATTTGTAGCATTTCACAAAGCAGAAGCAATACTTGACAGCAGAATACCTCTGGCGTTTTTTTAAAAAAATAATACTGTGCAGATTGTAACTTTAGGTACAGCCCAAATATACATATAGAGACAAAAAAAATCCAGATACATTTATAGCACTATATGATGATTTATGTCCAATAAAAAGCTTGATTACTCTAGAAATGAAGTAAAACACACTTTGAAGGATATACAACTGCAACATAGGCAAACCATGATGGCAAGACTGATGGCAATAGTATGTGTTTGAGTTCTTTCCATAGGTAACATTTCTCCATTGTACAGTTATAAACATTTTCCTCTAATACAAAATATGAAAATTTCCTTTACAGCTCAAGTTACTGCCATTTACTGAAGCAAGATCACAAAACTAAGTTTTGAAAGGCATCTGACCAGTGTCCACTTGATCTTCTATGAAATAAAGGAATGCAATTAGATGTAATAAAACAACAAACTAAGTTAAACCACAGTCTAATTTACCAGTTCAAGAAAGTTCTGATTTTTACAGAATGAAGGACATAGCATTACTTTTAGTATTTTACTAATCTAAAACGTTTGTCTTTACTGAAACCTTAGCACATGCAAAAGCATCAACATTTAACTATGCAAAAGAATTCTTAATGCTTTTAAATAATTATTTATTTATTTTTGACAAGAATAAAATCAGCCAGACTTGGTAGCTCACACCTGTAATCCCAGCACTTGGGAGGCAGAGGAAGGAGGACTGCTGAGTTTGAGGCTTGCCTGGGCTACATAGTGAGCTCAGGGCCAGATTGAACTATAAAGACCCTGCCTCAATCAATCAATCAATCAGTAAATAAATAAATAAATAAATAAATAAATAAATAAATAAATAAATAAATAAATCAGATTGGGTGAGATCTGATCATCTCATGTTGCAAGATCTTTCTATAATGCTAGAATTTGATTACTATGTAACTAAGGAACAGTTTTCCTAAACTCTATTTGTTAGACAGACTTGAGGACCAGTCTAACTTGGGTTCTATGTGTCACTTTGTCTCTTCTGATCTACTCATTGTTGGATTTCCACAAAGGTTTACAGAGTTACTATTAAGACTTCAAATAAATCTTGAACATGAATAATGGTGTGAAGTATTATTTATGAATGAAATTACAATCTTGACAGCTATTTTCTATACATTTTTATACCACAGACAAGAAATACCCACACATTTTAATCTTACACAGTTAGGGCTCTAGAAAAAAGAAGTAACATCAGCCTGCACTTACGTGAAGAAATAATTCAGAACAAAGTAACTGATAAATCCTAGTGGTAGGAAGTTCATCATGATAATTAAGACAGACTCAATCCATGATAATTGCCTTGACCTCATATTTCCTTTTCCTATTTCTAGACACTTTGCAATATATCCCCACACTGTACTTTGGCTTGTCAAAAATGAAATGAAACTATACTTTGGCTTGTAAAGACTGTAATGTTTCTTGCTTTGTAATGGAATTTTAATAAAATTTTTAAAACGTGCTAAAACGGTAGAATGAAAATCATTTTAGACATCACTTTAATAATGTTCTCTTCCTTTAATGCTTCCATGACCCTCCAGATTTCAATCCAGTTTTATCTAACTTAATGTATACCACTGTTCATAACTATTGCATAAGACTCTGTATATTCCATTTGGATGGCTTCCAATAGAGTTTCATGGACTATTTCTAGAATTTTCATTAAAAGGCTGAAAGGTAGAGGCATAGAACATTCCTACAATCCTAGCTTTCAGGAGGTTGTTGGACAAGAGGAGTGTGAGGTCCAGGCCAGCCTAGGTTATAAGGGAAGTGCAAAGTAAGGCTGAGCCATATAGTGAGAGGGGAGGGTAAAAACATTAGATATATAGGGCTTGTGTTTTTCTTTTTTAATTATATTTAACCAAAGCATTTTTGAAATTTTTATTTTTGGAAACAGTATGATGTTTCAATGCATATATATATATATATATATATATATACATACATACACATGTGTGTGTGTGTTTGTGTTCTGGTGAAATAATTAAGAAACCTCTCTCCTACCTATTTTAAAATGTATTTTTATTAACTCTAGTCATGCTAAAATGAAATAGGATACCATAACCCACTGATCTACTAATAAAAGTGTACTTAATCACCAACACTTCTTTATCTTTTCCCCCCTCTGTTTTCCTCAGGCTCAGATAACCATCATTCCACTCTATTTTTATGAAGTATTTTTTTATTCTACTTATGAGGATAACTTGTAATACTTTATTTTATGCATCTGGCCATGTCACTTAATATATTATCTTCTATGGTCACATTTTTTTTTTTTTTTTGAGACAGGGTCTCACTTTGTAGTTGAGGCTGGCCCTGAGCTCACTATGTATCCCAAGCAAGCCTCAAACTCAGCAATCCTCCTGTCTCTGCCTCCCGAGTGCTGGGATTACAGGCATGAGCCACCATGCCTGGCACTGTGGTATGTGGTATTGATTGCTGGTGGGCGTGAGTCTCCGCCCAGCATTGTATGTGGTTACCGGGGATGGAACTCAGGACCTTGTGCTTGCAAGGCAGTCGCCGGAACCACTGAGCTCAATCTCCGGCCCCTATGGTCACATTTTTATACATAACAAGATTTCATGCTTTTTGTAGCTAAAAAGTATTACACTGCTATTTTGTTTCTATCAATTATTAAAATGATTAAAATTTGCATATATTTCTATGTAGGTATACATGCACTGAGGATTGGATAGAGAGCTTCTCAGAAGTTAGACAAACAATTTAGCACTGATCTACATCTCTATCCCTTTTTATCTGTTTCTTTTGAGACATCGTCTTATTAAATTGTCTATGCTAGCTTCATTTTTGTTATCTGTTTCAAATTTCTGGTTCCTAGGATTACAGGTGTACCCCACACTGCCTAGTCACTATCAACTTTAGTAAGACTTTAAATCCCCAAGTAAAAACAGCTAAAGATGTTTCATGAAGTCCATATTCAATTTTAGTGTAATTTATCTACAGTGGGTAGAATTCGGAGATGTGCCACCTCTCCAAGGTTCTCAGTTACTGAGTACATGCCCTTAATAACCTCTTTCTTTGGCTACTAGTCAGAGGATGAATATGATGAGTTCCTTTCTTGTGATTAAAGAACATAATGTGAAAAAGCTGAAAGAAATGTGTGGATATAACTAAATCTCAAGATTATTAACTAAAAATTATTACCATGTGCATTTAATCCACGGAAATAAATGTTCAGTAGGGACTGCACCTACCCTGAAAAGACAGCTCAGGAACTATTTGTGTAAGAGCAAACTGCCATACTGAGCACAAGAATCTAAGGCCTGCTCTGTGAACATGAACCCTACCAGGGACAAAGAACAGAAGACACTACAGGCCAGCAGATAGGGAAAAGACTTCATTAGCAGAAAGGAAGTTTATTTCTACTACATTATCTTTAATTCAGAGTAACTGACTTTATTTAACAATGACAATAATTTACATGCAGGGGTACTTTACACAGAAAATTGATAAATTACCCTGAGTTAAAACTCTGTCTTCTAAATTACTTTTGCTTCCAGGATCATCTTTGTAATATAAAAGACCAATACAATAATTAAAAGTTGAATACTATTTTTCTACATGAGTTGAGATATATAATGTAATATTATTTTTGCTTAGAGTTAAAAATTTTTAAATTAGGAAAGTATTCTCCTGAAACTGAGGTTAAAAAGGGTCATGTGTAATTTGTCATTTTATCCAGAGTAAAACAGTACAACTGTGAATTGAGATGCTATATAACTTTATTTTAAATTCCCTACTTATATAAGTAGTCCTTAACATTTATGGTAATGACTTTAAAAGAAAAAAAACTATGAATATATTTACAAACAGCTCAAAGAACCTGAGAAACGTAAGGAAACACAGACATGTGCATAGCAATTCTTTGGAAAGCTAAAAAGAATACAATAGAACATAGTTACTATAGCCTTGGTTAAACTTTCTCCTGAAAATCTTTTGAGGTTCACAAATAAGATTATTTAAACCTGTATATGTATGATTTGTCAGATTTTTCCCATTTGTTAATAAATTTCATCCATCCATATCTTGTTCATTTAACTAGAATTACCATTTTTCATAGAATCCTGATATACATTATGATATATTTCCAAAAACATTCCAGTTGAGCTAATAACCAATAAACTGATTGAAAAATAAATGATTTTTAATATTATCAAGTAAATAAGGTAAAATGAGTTGGTACTTGATAAAAAACACTAAACACACAAGCAAGTAATAATAAAGTTGATCTTTTTAAGGACACATAAAAGCATATAATAGAAACATACATATATGATGACATCATCTACTTCAAAGAATAATTTTTACTTCTGAAATAAACCTTAGATGACATTACAGTCTCCCTGTCTAAGCTAGTTTTTTGAGCCATATTGAATATATGTGTTATTAATGGTTTATTGCATTAGAACAATGAACGTAATTCAATAGCAAAATAACAAATCATGGTAAAAAGTGACTCTGCAGAGTAGAAATTTACATTGAATATGGGTATCTGACTTGAATCTTGGCAAAGATAATTAGATTCAAGAGGAACCATCATCATCAGTATAAATGAAGTAACTTATATAACCAATATAATAAAAAGCATAATCCAATATATATACAGCAATATATATCATTTACATTAAATGTCAGAAGTAGGTAATTTAGTAGAGGAAAAAAGATTACAATATTGATGGCAGGATTGTAGTTCATCTTTTTCAAGGAACTCATTTGACTGAGAGTTGGTTTTATATTTAAGGTTGTTTTTAGTATCAGCTCAATATAATTGGAAATATAAAGGCCTTTCTAAATAAAAGTGATTATGATTGTGATAGTGATAATACTATAAATTTAAGTTGGTTTGAAGATGTCTCAAATATTTAGGAAAATGAGTCATTTGATAAATATTTCTTGATGATGTCTCTGAATGTATTCACCAATAGTGTCTTCACTAATATCAATATATAATAGATGTTTAAAAATTGAAGTGGAGGGCCGGAGGGTTAGCTCAGTGGTTCCAGTGCCTGCCTCGCAAGCAGAAGGTCCTGAGTTCCACCCCCGGTAACCACATACAATGCTGGACGTGGAGACTCACGCCCACGAGCAATACCACAATGCCGGGCGTGGTGGCTCACGCCTGTAATCCCAGCACTCCGGAGGCAAAGACAGGAGGATTGCTGAGTTTGAGGCTTGCCTGGGCTACACAGTGATCTCAGAGCCAGCCTGAACTACAAAGCGAGACCCTGTCTCAAAAAGAAAAAAAAAAAATTGAAGTGGAACATAAAAACGTTTGAAGCTCAGTTTTTAAGAGAAAACAAGGAATGCTTTAAAATTCCCAGTTGGAATTTCTGTGCAAGTTGGATTTAAAACCAGGAATTAATTATGTCAAACAAGCGTCATTTTAAAAATGAGAATGCACTACAAAATTTGTAGAATAAGCATGTTTTTATCCTAAACATTTCTAACTATTATACAGAAATTATCCTTTTATTTGGTTCTACCACTCCATGCTTGTGTGTGTGTGTGTGTGGGTGTGTGTGTACTTTTCCATCATAAATGATTGAAAAGATTTCAGTGTTTCAGTTTGACATTTTTTCCTGACTCTAGGAGGTAATCTACATTTATTTAGAATATTACTTTAGAAAATTTGTAAGTCCAAATTTTTTCTTTGGGTCCTTTTGAAATGTAAGTAATTTTTAAAAATGGAAGGAAGGGACCAAGAGAGGAAGGAGGAGAGGGAAAATGGGTAAAAAAGAATTAAGAAGTGTTGTGCACATGTACTCTAATGCACATGTACTAAATGTGTACTACAAACATGCTAATGAAAAAATAAAAATTGAAAAACATTTTACTAAATACACAAAATAATGGTCATAATAGTAATGACAAGTACCCCATGTGTTTCTTATTTTAATAGCAATTGCTTGAGTGCTTTGTCACATGTGCAATACTTGTTACTGACTTTAATAAATATCCTCTATAACTTTAAAAATTATTATTATACTTATTTCTGATGAAATGGCATTATGAGAAAACAATAAATAATATTCTTAGTATCAACAGTTGTTTTTGGTCTTGAGCACTTTATAATTTCTTTTCTCTATGGTTCCTTCCACTCAAAATTTAATAATCAACTGAAACTACAATATTCATAATAGTTAAATGAAAGAGGTCATCTTAGGAAATTGCTCTCTATAACTAAGTCTTTCTGTCTGGATTTATATAAATCTGAAAATAATCCCATATGATTTTAAAAGACATAGTTTGATGACAGGACATTAATTCATAAAATATTGTAAATATAAATATCTTTAGACTATTTTCAAGTTCTTTCTTTCTTTTTTTTTTTTTTTTTTTTTTTTGAGACAGGGTCTCGTTTTGTAGTTCAGGCCAGCCCTGAGCTCACTATGTAGCCCAGGAAAACCTTGAACTCAGCAATCTTCCTGTCTCTGCCTCCCGAGTGCAAGGATTATAGGCATGAGCCACCATGCCCAGCACCGTGGTATATGGTACTGATTGCTGGTGCCGTGAGTCACCATGCCCAGCACTGTTGTATGTGGTTACCGGGACTGAACTCAGGACCTTGCACTTGCGAGGCAGGCACCGGAACCACTGAGCTAAATCTCCAGTCCCCTATTTTCGAATTCTTAACTGTAAGAGTTTTCCTATTATCATTACTAACACACTGTAGGGTCTCAAGAAAGATACACAAAATTTAATTATTATATTATTCTCCCAATCGGTTAACAGTATGATACACTGAATTCTTGTTCTCTAGAAATTAAAGAGTGAATCCTAGGACAATGGAGGTTAAAAGTAGGAAGAGATTTATTGATAGGATATCTCCTGAGGGGTAGCAGTGGCATATGAATGGGTAGCTGGGAATCCCCTCTTTACAGAATAGGGTATAACCCACGTGAGTACAACATGGGCCACATTCATGAACATCAAATAAGGTTACAAGTATAGTCTCTGAGGTACATGATGGTGGTCTAGTTGGGAAACAAATCATATAGCAAATGAGGATGGAAAGAACAAGGATTCTCCTAGGAATTGGTGGGTCCAGAGGCTGATGTCTATCTAGACTTCATTAGGTGCAGGGTATGTTATTTGAGGAAATATGTAGGTCTGGTCATCTTGTCTGTATCTTGATGCCTGGTTTCAGTTGATGTCTCCCATGCAGCTGTGGTATGTTTCACCCTTGTGCTGACTATCTCAAGGATCTTGCGCTATCTGACTGGCTACAGTGTTTCTACCTAGCTCCTCTATCTACCATAGAAACACTAAGACAGCACGGACCGGATGCAGTGCTTCCACAGAGCTACTTGGACACCATGGTGTGTGCCTCAAAACCTGAACTGAGGGAGCCTGAAGGAAGACTGTCACACATTGGATCCAACCTGGGCAGATTACTTAGACTTTATCTCCAAATAAAAACTAAAAACTTTGGGGGGATATAACTCAGTGTGGAGCAGTCCTGAGTTCAGTCCACTGTACCATATTAGAAATGAAACAAAAATAGAGGTTCAGTCTTAATTGTATGATTTTGTTCTTATAGTGAACAGCATATACCACTGTGTTCATATACTTTCTTCCTTGGGAAATATCATTTTCTTACATTTTGAATCTTTTTTTATCAGCTATAAGTACTTTGACAGAGTTCTGTAAAAAAATTGTTTCTTAATGAATACCTATAAAAGGACCATAAATATTGGTGGAATATTTTAAAATCAGGAACCAGTACATGAAGGTTACTAACACACTTTATTTTTATTCATTATTCTTGAGTTACTTCCTTATGTAATTAAAATTAATAAAAAAAGTATAGACTAGGTAAAAAAATCAAAATTAACTCATGTCATATACTGGTACAAATCTGCCAATATTGAATGTGATTGTGAGCCATATATAAAATGTACGAATAAAGACTTCAATTAAAAAAAGTGTAGGCTAAAAACAAATGATTCAGAAAAGAAAAAATCAAACCATGATTATCATTAGATAATATAGGCTCTACATGAATAATTTTAATTATTAAGAGAAATAGCAATGTTAAAAATAAGTAATTACTTGCTTTAGACTTAAAATAAAATTTAAAATATAAGTAAAATATTTGGAATAAGTATGATACTTATCACTTTATCTAAAGCTATAAAAATGTCAAATATGTGCCGGGCGTGGTGGCTCACACCTGTAATCCCAGCACGTGGAAGGCAGAGACAGAAGGATTGCCAGCCTGAACTACAAAGTGAGACCCTGTCTCAAAAAAAAATGTCAAATATGACAATATACAAAGAACAGCACTAAATGTAGATATATTTAAAAATTAATGAACAGAATAAATATTCTAAAAATGTTATTGAGAGATTTTTGGACTTAGTATGATTATTTTAAAATTATATCTTTAAATGTCTCTTGAAGAAAAAGACAAAAATTTTACCTGACAAAAATAAAATCTTCCCAACTTTCATTGAGTATTAAGGTAAAAAGAAAGAAAATCAATAAAGTCATATGATAAGAAGACCCACTTAATTCATAAATTATATATGTGGCCAAATGAACCCAATAATCTAGAGATAAAAGATACTCTACTCAAACAAAACATCTGAGTATATGAATACAAATAGATGAAGCTAATTTTAATTATACTGTGACCAACAATTAACAAATGAATTTTTAGAAATGAATGAAAAACATATAAAGCATAAGTAAAAGAATACTAGATTTGCTCAACTTTTTAAGTAACAGTTACGTAGATAATTTAATTAAGTGATAGCATTCACATGCTGAAATATTTCTTATTTAAAATAGGTTGTTGCATTGAGGTACCACTCTTACAAATCCCTTAAATACTTAGACAAAAAAGTGAAAGAAAATATTTTAATACAGATCATAGCTATGATTACTTTCAAAGTAAAAAAAATATCTTTATTTCAAGGTGCTGAACAAAAATCTCAAATTTCTTTGCTTATGTAGTAGAATATACATAGTATACTATGTATGTAATTTCAACAGATTTACCTCCTTGGAAAGCAGATTATTGAAAAGAAATATGATTCACTAGAAGATGAACTTATTTTCATATACGAAACAGAAAAAATAACAACCAAGAACCCTCTTTTCAAACAGCACAGAGAGGTCATTAATAGGTGAAACAGCTAGATTGTTTGGAGATATTTGTCTTTTCTAATTTCTAAATGGAACAGTTCCAGAAGACAGTGTTACAGTACTGGCCACAAGCATGTGTCCAAATGTGTCCTATGAGAAAGCGACCTAAAAGATAAATGTGGTTCCATTTTCATGAGTCATCTATAATAGTAGTCATCCTAGGTTGACCTGTATTCGTGAGTAGAATTCTGCAGAGATCAAGTATTTGACAACATAGTGGAATGACAGAATTTCTGTATAGAAGGACAGTAGTTAGGGGTAGAATTGAGAAAGAAGAGCAATCTACATTTTACCATGAAAATGACAGAAAACAATATTCCTCTCTTTCATTCTGTACTATTAAAAAAAGGCCATCAGACTATGAGAAAATTCTATGGAATAGTCACATATTCTGAGCCTCAATAGGTTCAGAATGAATTCATTTTCTCTTTGTTACACAACTTTTTTTCAATTTTTAGTTCCTATATAATAATGTACATATAGATACAGTGTGATAGTTCAATACCTGTATACAATACACAATGTTCAAGTCAGGGTAAGCAGTTTTTCCATCTCCATAAACTATTACAGTTTCTTTATATTGGAATCAAAGAGTTCAAGAAAACGAGACTCTTTCATGAACCTCATAACCACATATACACACTGAATTACTACTTCCCAGAGACCTTGGTGTTGCAAAGACCTAAACTGAGTTTGATTAAAATGTTTTTCAAATTCAAGTTTTGTGATGTTACAATGATAAAATATGAAACAGTTTTTCATGTACCTCTGAGGTCTTGGTCTCACAAAGTAAAAGAATGAAAAACATCAAGTTAGAATATGTTTATTATAAATAATAAGAAGAAACAAACAAAATACGCTCTTGGTGGATACCCACAAAAAGTGGATTCTGAACATAAGTCAAATTGTTTTCTTTTTCTTTGTCTTATATAGATAAGTAAAACATGGGAGGCTTCATGGAGTTTTTTTTTTTTTAATGGGTCACTATCACTTAGTCGGAAACAATTACTTTACATTTTGAAATGTAAAGGTTGGGGGGAGTGTCAACTAATATATACTTCTGTACAAGGTACTTCTCTCTATTCTTACCCTAAACTTTTCTTTTCCTGGTGTTTTCATTTATATTTCTACTCTTAAGTAGCTGGTTGAATTAGCTTTTAACTTCGGGTGTACTATTTTATTTTAGATTGCCCTAATTGCCTACTTCTAAGTTAGACAACTAAAGAATCAAAATATGTATTACATTTTCTTGTATTTGATAACTTCATTTATTTAACAGTAAATACTTTAAACCTCAAATGTTTTTTAAAACCAATTTTTGCAATAAAGAAACAGTGCTACAAGGCTGATTGAAATATATTGTCATAAAAATTTTGACTAGAAATAAACCACTCATGATTATTAATCTTCAATTCAAAGATCACATTTTCAACCCTGTAGCTCCAATGCATTAAATTTGTATGAGTGAGTCCTCCCACTTTACACAGTGACAGAGAAACTGGTCTATGGTTTACTCTATCTCTTTCACTTTTACAAGCTTTGCTACAGGAATTAGTTTTGGAGTTTTATAGTCTCAAATGTTCCATAAAAGGTAACACTGAGCTGTACACCTTTGACCTTTCCCATGTTCTGTAATTTCAAGGGATTTTAATTCTGATCTTTTCCTTTAAATGCGCTTCACAAAACCATAAAATAAAAACAGACATAGTACAGGCTATTCATAATAGATAAATAACTGAAGGTCACACCTGTCTTCCTCTGGAACTTTCTCAGGTTGCTCATTTCTGAAGCCTAAAGAGTGAACAGAATTAAAAAAAAAAAAAAAAAAGAACTGACCCAAGAGCTGAATCAGTTGTAAAAAGTAATCTTTCCTTGTGGAAGTGTGATTACCTTATATTATTCAAAAAAGATTGCCACCTGAGTAATTGTTGTATATATTCTTAGAGTGTCAAAATAAACTAGAAAAACTCAGCCATGATTTCCATATGCCCATGACACCAACAGCTACTCTTTATATAAATATCATGTTATCATCAACAAAGATTTATTAAGACCTTACTATATGAAGGAAGTAAAGACTAAGAAACTCCAAAACACAGTCCATGTGGTTGAAATCTATTCATTTATTTTCTTTAAAGGATATTGCCTAAAAATTGGGATCAAAATCAAAGCTACTGCTGACTGTGTTGTGGACCTAGGATCTCACTAAGTTGCCCAGGTTTACTGGGAACTCTGGACCTTGCTGTTTCCACCTCCTGAGGGGCTTGGATGACACATGCACATTATCATATTTACTGCTTTTTAAAAAATCTTCAAGCTTCTGAAATTCTGCACCTACCTAAACAATATCCTAACCTATTGGGAACTCAGTCTTACCTGGATTAAATGGACATTTTAGGCAGCTTTAAGTACTTGTATGTTAAGTGTTAGGGGTATTTCAGATGACAACTCAATGGCACATTTAGTTCTCCATGTGCAAAGAACAAACACACCCCCATTTATCCTGTGGTCATCCATGTTCATCTGTTATAGGTTGTAAGGAAAAGAATACAGATCATTTATCTTCCAGAAAATATTTGTGAAGGGTCAAGCTTGCTGGCATCAAATGTCCCAGGTAACAATCAATAATGTTTGTTATAGGGTTAACTCAGAGAGGGATGTAAAGAGGTTCAAACTACTGGAGTTATTTGAAAATAAAGCATTTTGAAGATTACTCTATTTTGAATCTGTATTAAATAGCTTTAAAAATAGGTGAATATGGCAAGTAAATGTCTTTGGATCTGGTTTTTAATTAACTTTCACTACTCTTAAATAAGGAGATAAATTAATGAAGGAAATAAGAAAGGTATCAGTAAGCCACAATATAAAAAGTTTATAAATAAGATTCAATGACAAATTTCCATTAATTAACCTTTGGTCAGAATAAGGGATTTTTACTCAGTAACATACCAGAAATTTCACCTTGGGAACTAAATGCATAATGTCATACTACATGTTAGGTCTTTTATTAACAATTTTTTTTTTTTTTTTTTTTTTTTGCTTTTTGAGACAGGGTCTCACTTCTGTAGTTCAGGCTGGCCCTGAGCTCACTATGGTGCCCAGGCAAGCCGCCACGAGCTCAGCAATCCTCCTGTCTCTGAACAATTATTTTTAATATAAATAAAATTTGAAAATTCTATGGCTTTGGACAACTACAACAATTACCTCATAGCTTTCTATATGCTTGAGTTGTATTTGAGAACCAAAAATGAAGAAAGTGGTGTCATGAGATAGAAATTCAGTTTGCCCAAAGTAATCAGCATCTAACTTGAAACTAAGGCTCAAAATCTAACTAGTAATTTTCCTGAGAATCAGTGAAGAAAGTCTCAGGCACACTCAATGTTACAATATTGAACATTGACTCTGGAGAAAATCTGAACAGGGACTGGAAATAGTAAGCTCACATTTATTATACAATAGGGAGCATGATTAGAAATTCTTTGGCTGACACTATACTAAATTATTCATGGAAACATTATGAATAGTATATATTGTCACTTTTTCTCAGATTTGATAGAATGATTTTTATTTAAGAATAAGATGTTTTCTGCATTGTTTACTTCTATTACTTATTAGTTCTTTCTTTTAAAGTTTTACAAATTTATTCTTAACTAATTTATTTTAATAATGATTTTATTAATGTTAAAAATAAAAGTTTAAAAAACATGCTGCAAGTATCATTCTCTTATCTTTTCTCCCTCTACTTTCATGCTCTATTTAATGACAAGGATTTCCTAGACTATACCTACTATTTATTGATGCCAGACATCCTAGAATTGATGGCTAAAATGTACAATTTTGAACTAGTGGCTGCTTTACTTTTTAATTAAAAATAGATTATTTTCAGTGCCATGGTGGTGGCTCATGCCTACAATCCCAGCACTCAGGAGGCAGAGACAGGAGGATTGCTGAGTTCAAGGCTTGCCTGGGCTACATAGTGAGCTCAGGGCCAGCCTGAACTACAAAGCGAGACCCTGTCTCAAAAAAA
>PVIC010019574.1:0-30410 GCA_004025085.1 Thryonomys swinderianus
TGATTTTTTTCAATTCCGGACTTCTATTTAATCTTTTGAACATTAGAAAAATAATGCTAAAGAAGCCTTTGAACTAAAATCTTTGCACATACCGCTGGAAGTTAGATTCCTAGAATTTTGCTGCCTAGACACAATATTTTAGCACGAATGCTAAAAATCAAGGACATTCTTTGTCAGAAAAGCTTCATGTACATGCATGTGATTGTGGCAGCACCCCACTTTCCCTCTTTTTATAGCCCCACTTGAGGTAACAACTTGTAATGAAAGAGCAGCTTCCCTGGGCACAGTGTGTCTGTCATACGCAGAGCAGGAGCGAGGTGGCCGCAGTCGCGCAGCGGGAAGTGGCGTGTGGCGGGGCGGCCTTAGGCTCCTGCCGCAGAGGCGGCGCCCCTGGGGCCGCGGGCGGACAAGGAGGGCAGCTGCCGGGCAGGCTGGAGGCGATCGTCGGGCCGAACCGGTCCGGCCTGGGAGAGCAGCGGGCAGCCGTCGCCCTGGCACTCTCCTCTGCACTGCACTTCACTGAGTGCTGCTGGCCCGTAGCAGAAACAGCACAATAAGGGGAGAGGAGGAAACACTTTTCCTCCCTGAATTCAGGTGAACCTCGTCTAAAGAACCATGGTGAAGGGCCGGACCCAGCTGTAGACGGATTCTGATAAAGCCACAAAAGCTTTCAGGGGTTCTTGGGGCCAGTACGCTGGGCGAATTTTATTTGCTCCGTTTATGGCTGCCTCTCCCCCGTGGAGTGTCAGACCCACCCGTGCTCCTCCTTGGGGAGGGCGAGGGCCGGGGCCCAGCGCGCCGGACAGGAGCTTATTGGAAACAGGCTTTTATTCAAGCCATCACTTCAAAGATGTGCTGATTCGTGGAACAAGTTTTGAAAAAGCAATAGTGATCTATTTCCCTCTCTACTTTCCTGAATCGCTCCTTGTTTTCTAGCCAGAGTCCCAGAAGAAGCCTTCGCAGTCCCCTGGTTGAAGCTCTCGGTGGGTGCTGAGCTCCCTCCGGCCAGGGCCTGGCCAGCGGCTCCGGGAGCGAGGGGCACTCTGTCCCTCCCAAAGCCGCACGTCCCCGGCGCGGGCACTTCTGTTGTCACTCTGTCCTTCAGCTGAGTCGCCACTTGAATGTTAAAGTTCTTGGTTTTCTGTTTTCATAGGGAAGCAAAACAAAATGGCTCCTCCTTCTGCATTACATTCCCGAGCCCTGTGCACTTCTGTTGTGTACTTTCCGCATCTTCCCTGTAGGGCACAAACATGCTCCATAGGTTTGTCTGTCTGCTCACTCATTCATCAAATGTTTACTGACAATACTGTGTGCCAGACAAAGCACTAAAATAAACAAGGATAATGCCATATAGTCCTACTTTCCACAAACTTAGCCAGAGGAAAAAGAAATAAGGATAAAATAACAATGCGGGACTTAGGTAAGCACAGAAATGCAGATTACCACAGCAAGAGTGCTCTATTCAGAGTTGGAATGACCACTGAACATTACCTGGAGCAAACCGAAGCCAACAGCATATGAAAAGGATGATTCCACATGATCAAGTAAGATTTATCCCTAGGATATTGGCGTGTTCACGATATGCAAATTTATGTGAGACAGCACATCAGCAGAATGATGACAAAAATTGTGCTCATTTCAGCTGACATTCTTTAAAAGAAAGAGAACAAGCTTTTTATCACTAAGTATAAAAACACTTAGTGAAGGCCAGAGATTTAGCTCAGTGGTTCCAGTGCCTGCCTCGCAAGCGCAAGGTCCTGAGTTCGATCCCCGGTAACCACATACAATGCTGGGCGTAGTGACTCACGCCCACCAGCCATCAATACCACATACCACAGTGCCAGGCATGGTGGCTCACACCTGTGATCCCAGCACTTGGGAGGCAGAGGCAGGAGGATTGCTGAGTTCCAGGCATGCTTGGGCTACATAGTGAGCTCAGAGCCATCCTGAACTATAAAGTGAGACCCTGTCTCAAAAAAAAAGCAAAAACTTAGTGATAAATTTAACCGAAACATGAAAGACTTATATACTAAAGACTGTAAAGCACTACTTAAAAAAATTAAACAAGACACAACTAAATGGAAAGATATTCTTTGTTCATGGATTAGAAGATTTAATATAGTGAAAATTCCATACTTCCCCCAAAACATCGGGTTCTATACAGTCCATCAAAATTCCAGTCATATTTCTCATAGTTAAGAGAAAAAAAAATAATCCTAGAACTCATATGGAATCACACAAAACTCCAGATACCTAAGGCCTGAGCAAATGAACAAAGCTAAAGGCATTATACTACAGATTTCAAAGTATAGTATAAAGTAATACTAGTTAAAATAACATGGTACTGGCATAAAAATAGACTTATCAACCCATACAACAAAATGGCCTGGAATAGACCTTACATCTTCATAGTGAGTTGATTTTTAAATATAGATAAATGATAGTCTATTCGCTAAATGAGGTCAGGAAAACTGGATATCCATATAAAAGGGAATGACATTGAACCCAACTGGTCACATCACATCCAAAATCAATTCAAAATAGATTAAAGACTTAAACGTAAAACCCAAAACCATAAACCTATTAGAAAAAAATAGAGGAAAGCGAGGCAATTATTTTATTTGACTTCAAAGCGTAACCAACAAAAGCCACCATAAATAAGTGGGATTGACTTCACATTAAAACCCTCTGCACATCGGGGCCGGAGGGTTAGCTCAGTGGTTCCAGCGTCTGCCTCGCAAGCGTAAGGACCTGAGTTCGATCCCCGGTTACCACATATAATGCTGGGCGTGGTGGCTCATGCCTGTAATCCCAGCACTCGGGAGGCAGAGACGGGAGGATTGCTGAGTTCGCGGCGGCTTGCCTGGGCACCATAGTGAGCTCAGGGCCGGCCTGAACGACAAAGCAAGACCCTGTCTCCAAAAAGCAAAAAAAAAAAAAACCCTCTGCACATCAAGGAAACCAAGTAAAGTGAGAGCCAATGAGTTGGAAGAAAATATTTGCAAATCACATATCTGATACGGGATTCATATCCAGAATGTATGTAGAGGTGCAGTGTAAAGCCACAGTGAGACATTCCCTCATGTTCACTAGTGTGAGAATTAGCAGAAAGACAGAAGAGGTGCTGGCCAGGATGAGGACAGGGAATGCGTATAATACTGTCGAGGGGATGTAAATTGCAACAGCTAGGATGAAAAATGTGATGGAGGTTACCAAAAAACTGAAATTCAACTACTGTATTAGCCGGAACCCCTTTCTTAATTCACCCAAAACGTGTGGAAGGAGTATCTGTACTCACGTGCACTGCAACGCTGTTCTAAATTGTGGAACCAAGCTGAGGGCCCATTGAATGACAAATGAATAAGTACATTTGGTTACGCACACAGTGGAATACTCTTTGGTCTTTTAAAAAGAGATATCTGGAGTAACATGAGTAGACTTAGAGCATATTATGCTAAGTAATATAAACCCAATACAAAAAGACAAATATTGTATTATTCTCACTTGTAGGTGGAACTTAAATCAATTGATCTCGTAATATCAGACAGAAGACTGCTGGTTACCAGAGGCTAGAAGTTGGGAAGAAGGGGGAAATGCTAATCAGAGGGCATGACTCTCAGATAGCAGATCTCTCTGATTAATTTTTGGAATAAATTGCACATTATAGTGAATATAATAACTAAGTTCTGTCTACATCATGGCAGAAAGTAAATCATGTTTTCCCCACAAGAAAATAGTAAATACTTAAAGAAAGGTTCCAAGTAGCTTCATTTACAATATCTAATTTGTATTCAAAATCCATACCTCCACTTTGTACACTAGTAATATGCAATAAAAATTTTAAAATACTGTCTGGCGCCCATGCTCTCTGAACTGTATTTTTGGCTCGGTGAAGAACTGCCCTAGTCAAGTGAGAGACCAGAAGCTGCTGATAAAGAAAGCAGCACATGAAAAGGCTCAGAGATGAGTTGTCATATGTTTTGTGCAGAAAAAAACAAAAGCCAGCTGCTTAGGTTAATGTTCATAGAAAGTAACATATGCAGTGGCAATAAGACAAATTTAAAAGCTAGATCATTAATATCCTGCTTAAATGGCAAACTTTTTTCTTATTTTTTGATGTGAATCTTTATTGGAACATTGTATGTATTCATCATGATCACACACAATATTGAGAACTTGTACCACTACGTGACACAATTTATTCTTATTTTGCCCATCCCCCACCCACCCTATAACCCCCACCCCTATATACATAAGCTTTGTTTCCTTTTTTTATTACCGTATTTTTTCTTCCCCTTGTTACTTACCCCTACACCCATTTCCCTTTGAAGATTTTCTATTTTACAATATCTACCATATATTCCAGAGCTTATTTACATCTTCATTCTCTCATACCAGAGAAAAGGTACAATATTAACAAGTCTGTGACCTATTTATTTCACTTATGAGTATGTCCTGAAGGTACATCCATTTGAATATAAATGACTCAAACTTATCATTTTTATGGCAGAGTAGTAATCCATTTTACAGAAAAACCACATCTTCTTTATCCAGTCTCCAGTTGATGGACATTTGGGTTGTTCACAAACCAATCTACTGTGAACATGGGTTCACATATGTCGCTGGGATATGAATCTTTTACTTCTTTTGTGTATATGCTGGCAGGGGAATAGCAGGGTCAAATGGGACCTCTAATCTTAGTTTTTTCAGGAATCTCCACACTGAAAAAGGTTGTATGAGTCGCCATTCCCAGCGACAGTGGAGAAGGGTTCCTTTCCTCCCACAGCCTCGCCAGCATTTGTTGCTGGTTAATTTCAAGATAGCAGCCATTGTTTTGGAGTGGGATGGAATCTCAGTGTTGTTTTCATCTGCATCTTTCGGATGACTAATGATGTTGAACATTTCTTCATATGTTTCTTAGCTGCTTTAACTTCGTCCTGTGAAAAGTGTCTGTTCACTTCAGATGCCCGTTTCTGAAACTGTGTCTTTAAATTTGGGGGGTCTGAAAAAGTAGATTGAAAAGGATATCAGAAAATGGAAAGAAATCCCTTGTTGCTGTATAGGAAGAACTACTATTGTCAAAATGGCTACACTGCCATAACAACTGTATATGTTCAATGCAATACTGGTTGAAATACCAACAGTATTTTCACAGATCTAGAGAAAACAATTCAAAAATTCATCTGGAACTACAGGAGACCAAGAATGGGAAAAGCAATTCTAGGAAACAAGGACATGGCAGGGGATATCACAACCCCCAATTTGAAACTATATTACAAAGACTCTGTGATAAAAATGATATGGTACTGGCAAAGTAACAGACCCGAGGACCAAGGCAATAGATTAGAAGATCCAGAATCAACTTCAGACACACTAAGCCACCTCATCTTTCACAAAGGACCAAATATTCTAAATGGAGGAAAGACAGCTTCTTTAATAAATGGTGCTGATAAAACTGGGCTTTGACTTGTCAAAAACTAAAGCTAGATATATCTCTTTCTAGGTGTACTAAACTAAAATCAAAGTGGATGAGAGACCTAAATATTAAAAAGCAAACACTAAATCCGTTGCAAAAACAGGTTAGGTAGAACTCTTGGAGACATTGGATTAGTGAAAGGCTTTATGGACAGAACCTCTGTAGCATGAGAACTAGCAGAAGAAATCAACAAATGGGATCTCATCCTATTAAAAAGGTTTTGCACAACGAAACCACCAGCAGAATGAAAAGACAACCAACAAATTGGGAAAAAAATTTTATCACTGGTTTTTCAGACCGAGGGCTACTATCTCCAATATACAAAGAGCCTTAAAAAATCAGCCCCCTTAAATGGTAAAGTTTTATAATCTTCAAATACATTGATAATATCTGATGAAAGCATTTGAGTATTATCCAATTTTAGTTCACTTTCTTCCCTACCTTCATTAACCAAGGGCTGAATCAGACCAAGACCATCCTCTTGATCTTTTAGGGCTAGCCTAGAGTTATGTTGCCGATACTCACTTCCCCACGACTCCTTCCCAAACCACTGGATCTTAGAGAAATCTTCTCACAAGTCACTTCTTTGCGGCCTTCATGACAACGTACTTGACAACATAGTTCAGAATATGTACTGTGTGGAACGTGCTCCTCAGCAGATGGCAAACGTCTGCATCCCTCTCCTGTGCGGCGCCTGGAACTCTCTGGAAGCAGAAATCTAGGCTTCATCTCTTTCACCTTTATGTTAGGGTCAGTCGCGCGTCAGCCGGTGCTGGAACAGCCGCCTGTCAGTGGAACTCTGCCTCCCCCAGAAGTGGATTCCTAGAGATCCTGCTCTCAGGATCACCGTGGCGAAGACTCATCTCATCCAGTTTTCCCTCTTACTTTCTTTCCTCTCACATTATTGTCTGTTGATTGGCTCAGACACCATCTTCCTCGCCTCACGGACTGTAATGTGGCACTTTGCCCTTTGGTACTTCATTCCTCCCTCCATGGCACTCTGGCACCGAGTCAGTGTTTTGTTCTCTTATCTGCTTCTCGTCTCCACTTACTTTCTGCCTCATAAATTGAAATATTCACCTTGAGTAATTCTCGGGCTTAGTCTAGTGCCAGGTGCAGAGCTGGCCTGTAATAAATACTAAATAAGCAAATAATTATGTGATTGTTAATAAGTAATCTCTCTGCTCAATAAGCATAATAGTTTTTCAAAAAGCAGAATTTATCAGAAATACAAACATCAAATTTTAATTGGTATATCTGAATTATTAATTTTAACTTTTCAACATAAATACATAATTTTGAAAATAATACAGCAGAATTCAAGTTTATCAATTCATTTATTAAAAGTTGCTAGACATTACCTTCACATTCATAATATATAACTAGCAGGTTGTAATTGACTTTATCTTGACATTGAGTTTTTTTTTTTTACTGCCTACATTAATTAACTTCATAAGATGATCCCATTCTTAATCTTTTACTCAAGAGTAGAGCATGACCAAGTAATCATAAATTTAGTACGTGAAATTTATTGTAAAAATATATAGAAAAATTAAATATCCAGTGACAGAGACCAGTTAAATGATTACATGTGACCTTAATGAAACATCAGGTAGAAATCTACGGTGGATAATTTAAATATTATCTAGCTGTGAAGAAAAGCTTGAGATATAATGTGAACTGAAAATAATATCAATACAATTATGGAAGCATGGATATGGAGTTGCAGATTAAAAGAGAATATATAAATAAGAAAACAGGGTGATATATAGATTATGAGAAGATTCACTATGTCTTAAATGGGAATTTAGGAAGAATATGTATAAATTGGGTATCAATTACTATAATACAGAGGTATGAAGGTTTATTGGAAAATAAACTACTCAGATTTACAGGGCAAATCATTCCATGCTTTGTTTATTACCACTGAAAATGAAAACCTGATTATTATTGAAAACATTTGGCTTGTATCATGAGTCCAGAAGAAACCCCCAGTCAATCCATGTTACTTTACATGGGGACACATTTATTTGATGGGTGATCCATGTTAGAAAAACAAAACTAGCAACAATAGAAAGAAAACATCCAAACTGCAGTTTTCTACCAAACCAGGTATTTTTCAACTAATTTGTCTCTTTCCATTATTTTTTATGAAACTGGACTATTTTTGCAACCAGCACTCTAAGGACTCTGCATTTTTGGCATCATTTGTAACCCTTTATTTCCTAATTCATAGTTATCATTTTTAATTGATTTTATTGGTACAGATCATTTTAACTGCTACATAAAGAAGGAGTTTTTAAAGAAAAAGAGAAAGACTGCAGAGTTCTTACAAGGACAAAGGAGTGTTCTTCCTGGCTTTCCTCTGTCTGCTGACTGTGCTCTTTATGACTTCGCATATAAGACTGTTGTCATCAGTTTCCATTTGAGCGGTACCATAACACAGAGTACAAGAGGAACTAGGTTTTAGGTGACAGTAACTTCATTTACTATCTCCTTATTGTTTCTACAGGGGAATTCTGGCCTGGGATTTAGTATCGCTGGAGGGACGGATAATCCCCACATTGGAGATGACCCTGGGATATTTATTACGAAGATTATACCAGGAGGGGCTGCAGCCGAGGACGGCCGGCTGAGGTAAAGACGTGGGACAGAATGGTTTGCCCCGTTGGTCCGCTGCGTCGATGAGATATGATTGTACCTTTGAAGGGTAATAGTTATGCAGAACTTCTGAGCTTGAAGGAGAAGCTTGTCAAAGCAAACATTTTTTAATGACTCTGCAGATCTCTTGCTATTTACTGAATTTCAGCTAGTATTTAATGTTCGTTTGTTGACAGCTCCCAGATGTGACCCTGGAACAGGAAGTTTGAGGAGGGAATGGAGAGAGAGCTTTTGTTCTTGTGGGACCTTCAGTCTTGTTGGGAAGAATAATTCTGTGAATTAGTTACTTTTCACTCGTGGCTGAGACAAACTACTGGACACCCACAGTTACAGGGGAAAGGCTTTATTTAGCGTACAGTTTGTAGAGGTTTCAGTTTATAATGTGGGCACGTACCGGAGGGGCCTCACGGAGGGGAAACGGTTCGCGGTGCCCACGAGCGACAGGCGAGCCCTGACCGTCTGCTCTTCCCCGGGCTACCGCGTGAGGCTGGTGCCCGGCCGGCCAGCGCGCCGCCGGGGTGACCACAGCCCCTCGATCTCAGGGCCGCACACTCTGGGTCCAGCCGCCCTGAGGAGCCCTCTGCGGCCACAGGCAGCTCGGGGGGCACATCCAGAAACGGGCCGTGACCACACCGTGAGTACAATCAGAAGACAGTGCAGCGTGGTGGACAATGTATCATGAATGGCTTCAGCGACCACTGTAGGGCTTTCTGTACATGCTGAGGAGTGAGAAGGTGGGAGAGAGAGAGAGGGACAGAGTCTGAGTGCTAGAAGATAATCAAGATCTCAATAACTGTACAACGCTGGCCAGGAGCACAGAGAAAGAACACATTGTTTCAGAGAGTCAAAGAAATAGATCTTGACTTAGAAAAAGACTTACATGGTGAGTTTAGGCGGAGGAAGCAGAACCAGATCCCTCTAGGTAACACAGTCGCATCTGCGTGAGCCGCGCTCCTCGTTCTCAGAGCCCTAGAGAAATTTGGAGAAATAGGAGTCATGCGCATGAACCAGTTAGTGACAATGTAAAGTTGTGTCAGAGAGGTAAAACACCAGCTAAAAGTTCAAAGTCTTGAGGCTCAAAAATGTATCACAGGGCTGTGGAGATTTAGCTCAGTGGCATCCCAGCATGCCTTGCAAGTGCAAGATCACAAGTTCAATTCCTGGTACTAAAAAAACAAAAAATTATCAAAGATCCCATTGGAGACCTCACGTCCTCAATGCTATTTTAAGCACTATACTAGATTTTAAATATCATTAGAATAAGCAGGTGCATCCATATGTGGAGATATGTAGCTCAATAAATTCTTGCTGAATGGATGTTTTTGAATAAATATTAAAATGGCTTGAGCTTCCCTGGAGTTGCACTGAGGAATGTGACCCCAGTGACAGAAATGTAGACTCCACGGCGCTGCTTCGCTCTGTGTTTTCATACAGTATGAAGCGTGTTTGGTGTTTTCCTTATAAAGCACTCAGAGATACTCTTCTCCTTCCGCTTGTCATGATGCGGTGATTGTTGTTAGCAGCGGCAGATCTGAAGCTCACTGAGAAAATCCCACTGCTTTTTCAGGTACCTGTACATCTCCTGTCAATAAGAAAAAGGCACTTCCTCGTGTGCTGTTTGGCTATGCAGTTTCCAAGTTGAATTGGCTAAATGGTTTAGCATGAGGCAGTATTCATGATGAAGACAGAGCCGTTTTAAACAGATACTGCATCACAAGAGGGTATATATTTGCTGATACTGAATGATTTTTATAGAAACTTCCTTTTAAACTTTAGAAATTGACTTACCAGGGATAGTTCAAAATGGGCGGAAGACAAGCTTCATTCGGGACCTCTTCTTGCACCTAACAAATGCCAGGGTTCTTCACCCATTACCAAATGTTGGCTGAGCCGTAGGGTAGAAGAGATCTGATGTTATGTTTCTTTTACAGTTAAAAAAAAAATAACTTCTCTGAAAAAGTCTTCAATCTTTTCCTGCAAACAAGGATGACAATCTCATGTCTGTAATGACAAAGGAGGCTTCTGCTGTCTCGGATGCTTCATGTGAGAATTGTAAAGATGATAATTATGAGAGTCGACCCATACTGAGCTTTTATTATATGTGGGAAGTTGTTAATTATCTACTTAATCACAATTTCCTCTATTCTGACTTCCTCCGGCGGTCTTCAGTTCTGCTTCCTGGGTGCGCACACCACCTGCTCGGGCTGTATAAGGGAACATCCTGCGAACTTCTGTGCAATAGTCCTAACCGAAGTGATAAAATACACCTACTCTCCCCTACATGGTAGCGTTTTGACGACGTGAGGACAGCTATTGAATCTCTACTTTATTTTGGTAGAACTTTGAAAATACACTGGCCATTTCCCTGCCTGACTGCTTTTTATCATGTACATGAATGGCTTGTGGACGTCTAAGTGTTCAAGAATAACAGCTGAAAAATCGGCATCGTGGCCGTAAGTACAGATTTTAAGAACTTGTCTCTTGATCCTGCCCAAAGATGACAACATGGAGGAGGTGCCAAGACTCAGAGTGAAATCCTGAAGCATAACCCATTTGGAGATCGACTTTAGCTAGAATCCGGGTATCTTGACAAATAACGAACATTCTAATTAGCATAAATAACTAGTATACTAGTTAGGATTCTCTAGGGGAACAAAATCCAAAGAAAACATTCACATGATTCTGTACAGTGATTTAGTATGTAGACATACAGGATCAGAGATAGAAGAAGAATAACCAGCTGTGAGAATCCAGCAGCTGCTCAGCGCAAAACGTCGGAAGCAGCACCACCCACCCAAAGACAGAAGTCCTGGAAGTTCACTGTAGGGTTCACACTGCTCTGGGCTGGAAGGCTGAGGAATATGTAGACCAATGTCCAGAGGTGACAGGAGAGACTGGAACTTTTCAGAAATAGGCAATTTCCTTCCTCTTTCCCTTTTTCATTTCCTCCAGGATACAAGTGTACTGTGTGGTGCCACCTGTATCTGGAATGGGCCTTCTCTCATTGGCTGGCCTATGTGTCTGTCATTCACAGACACACCCAGAACTCCACTCCAATAATCTAGGAATTTCTTAGTTCATTCAACGTGACGCAGCATGATCTACAGTCATAGGTGGGATACTCTGGCTCCCCATAAACCAATCTCAATTGTGTCTCAGTATTATAGAAATAGTGTTGGAGGCTAAATTAGAAAAGTCTGCAGAGTACTTCTTACTCTCAGAATTAGTCTTTGAGGGCATGGCACCATAGCATTTTAATCAACTGAGAAATGTAGGCTCTAATGTTTATGTATGAATATAGTTGACCTTCTAAAAGTTAAACCATTTTAGTCTGTTTTCTTATGTACAAAATGGTGATTAACAATAATCCAACGTTAATGAGTTATTCTGAGGATTGAGTGGGGACCTAATTCCTTGGCTGTGTCAGACGTAAAGTGGTGCTCGATGAATTTTACCTTTCCTCCTTATCTGCCTTCCCTTAGTAACCTATCTTCCCTTTCTTCTGCTCATCCTTTTTTTGTGTTAACTTTCCCTTCATCTCTTCTATACTTTTTTCAGCCTCTTTGTACCTTCTGTCTCTTTTCCTAAGCTTCGTGACAATCTCTTCACACCCGTTTTTCTCATGGTCATACTCTAACAGAAGTCAAAGCCATTTAATACATGTGAAAAATGGGTGTTTCTTTAAACTGCTAAGTCTGTGGTAACTTCCCAGCTACCAGAAGAGTATGAATTTATCCAGCATTCTAAGAATCCTGGATCTCATTCCGAAGAGCTTTCTTGTGCACACTAAATTATACCCCAAATAAAAAGAGGATGAGAGGGGATGACATCAAGTAAGAAGAGACTTTCTCCCTAAACAGGCTGGATTTCCGTGAGCTCGTGACACGGCTATCACAGAGAAGAGCTGAGGGGGGAGAGTACAGTACTCGGAGTGAGGACGTGGATTTCAAGTGCTACTTCCTCCTCGTGTGACTCTGGGCTTCTGGTTAGTTGTCTGTTGTGTAGCGGCTTCTTGGTATACCGGAAATAAGACATGTGTATCTGGTGCCTGTAAGACTGTGTGGGAGGGTGAGGGGAAGCAGCTACGTGAAATGTGAGCCCCCAGCAAAACTCAGGTGCCTGCAGAACTAGACACTTAGCAGAGACTGAAGCTGAGCCACAAGTCTGTGGCATCCAGCAATGGGCACTATGATGGGGAGAGTCAAAAATGCCCCTCACTGATATCCCGGTAATAATCCCTTATTTTCAGCAATAAAGTTGGAGAAAGTCTGTCTTACAGTATGCTATGAGCAATTTACAGTGTGTAGACTTATATAGTTTGAAACTATCTTCTAAGATAAACAATGACATATTTTTCCTGTCTTTTGCTTGTGTGTGATCAACTTGGTTTGATAGAACTTCTAAAAATATTATTAGTCGGGCTAGTGATTTAGCTCAGTGATTCCAGTGCCTGCCCAGCAAGCGCAAGGTCTCTGGTTTGATCACCAGTAAGCACATACAACAGTACTGGGTGTGGTGGCTCACACCCACCAGCAATCAATACCACACACCACAATGCCAGGCCTGGTGTCTCAGGTGTGTAATCCCAGCACTCCGGAAGCAGAGGCAGGAGGATTGCTGGATTCCAGGCTTGCCTAGGCTACACAGTGAGCTCAGGGCCAGCCTGAACTACAAAGCAAGACCCTGTCTCAAAAAAAAAAGTATATATATAATTAGTCATTAATATTTTGTTTTCTAAAAGTAATCATGAAAATTTGAGTATCTTTAAAAAAGAAATATTTTGGGCCAGAGGGTTAGCTCAGTGGTTCCGGCGCCTGCCTCGCAAGCGCAAGGTCCTGAGTTCAATCCCAGCAACCACATACAATGCTGGGTGTGGAGACTCACGCCCACCAGCCATCAATACCACATACCACAGTGCCAGGTGTGGTGGGTCACGCCTGTCATCCCAGCACTCGGGAGGCAGAGGCAGGAGGATTGCTGAGTTCCAGGCTTGCCTGGGCTACATAGTGAGCTCAGAGCTAGCCCGAACTACAAAGCGAGAACCTGTCTCAAAAGAAAAAAAAAAAAAAAAGAAATATTTTGGAAAGAATATTGTTTTTTTTAAAAAAATAGATATATTTCCATGTTTTGGAGAGTGCTTTTTACTTCTGCCCTGTATCCGAATTATAATAATTTCCTCTGTGTAGCTTGAAGTCCCTAGATTGCCAAGGACTGATATTGATATGTCGTCCTAAGGAAGAGCTAACACGTGATGTCCTCCATTCAGCAGTGCAGCAATGACATTTTACACAACAGTGCATTCATTAAACTTATCCACAGCACAAAGACAAAGTGTAGAAGGAAGCAGAAAGGGTGGCTGCTGGCCAGTTTCCTGATGAGTGGCACAATTTAACCTCTAAACCCTCAACACAATCATTTCTACTCTCAGACAAGGGAAAAAAAAAAAAAACCTTTTCTTTTCTTCAAATATTGCACCATGTGTTACTTGTGATTGCAGATAAAGTTGGGTTCGTACTGATAAAAGTCAAGGTAACATACACATTCACTTCACACTGGACTTATATTGATTATATTCAGGTTTGATATACTGACAAGTTGAAAAGTCAAAGATTAATATTTCAAAGATGTGTTCCCTTTGTCTAATCATCAATATTATTCTTTTAACTGTCCATCCAAAACTCATTTCATTAAAGTTTACCCATTAACTCACTAATGAATTACAAATAAGAATGTGAGAAAAGAGAGGGAAGAAAATAGAAGAAAATGGGAAACAGGAAAAAAGATGAAAAAAGATTAGTAATTATCGAGAAATAAAGCATCATGTAAATAGGAGTTGGAGACAATAGTCCCAAATTTAAGATTTTTTTCTGTGCAAATGAGAAGCATTAAGAAGGAAAAGCATTATAGTGTCACATTTCCTCCTACAAAGTCACTTTCAGATAATTCGAACAAATAAGATTGCGAGTAAGTAAAATAGCATAAAAATTGCTAATTTCTAAGTGTACTGAATTCCTAGTATTCCTCTGCACACTGAACTTTGCAGACTTTTGATAATTGCAGAGGAAACCTCATGAATCACCATGACCAACCTGTCAATTCCCACTGTAACTAACTGCTGTGGTACTCAAATACTGTGATCATGCTAAATTTTCCACTCAAAGTCTGAGAATTTTAATGCTTTTAAATTCTGTAAACATCTCTTCACTGTAGTTTTGGTGCCAGATCAGGACATAAGTCCAGCTATTGCTCTGAATGAGAAGACCACTGTGGATGGCGCCAGCATGCTTGTTAGTAGCTAAGTAGTCAGGTTCTCAGGGGATTTATTGTTCTGCTTTGTCTCTTTCCACCTCTGCCTGTGAAAATAATATGGGGTCAGAAAAACACTGCGCTCGCCTTTGGTTTCCTCATTCATTTTACCACTGTGTTACCAACCTACTTGGACAAGAAGAAAACCTTGTGTGAAGTGCCCTGTGGTGACTGGCAGTGGTACATTCTCCACCGTTGAGGACTACACAGAAAGTAACCAAGAGTAATGACAGCTGCGTGTCTGACAGAGCGTAAGGCACCAGTCAGCAGTCTTTTAGAGCCAGAAAGATCTGCCTGGGAATTTTCCTATTTTGGTCATTATCACATATTCCGATAAGAAAAACCCCTGTGTGGTTTAACTGAAATACTGTTATGGAAAATATGCCACTTTGTTTTATTTTCCCAGAAAAGTGTTTTAAAATTTTTGGATAACCAGTCAAAAAAAAAAAAAAATGAAGTTGGCTCCCTACCTTAAACCATATGCAAAAATTAAATCCAAATGGATCATAACTCAAAATTGTGAGCTGGAACTATGAAAATCTTTAAAAATGTAGGAGTAAATTTTTTATGATTTTGAATTAGTTAGTGGTTTTTTATGACACCAAAAACACAAACCATGTGGAGAAAAAGATTTATAAATTTGACTTCATCTAAAACTATTTCTCCTTTAAAAAGATACCATCAAGGGCCGGAGATTTGGCTCAATGGTTCCAGCACCTGCCTCGCAAGCACAAGGTCTCTGGTTCAATCCCCGGTAACCACATACAACAATACTGGGTGTGGTGGCTCAAGCCTATAACCGCAGCACTCAAGAGGCAGAAGCAGGAGGATTGCTGAGTTCGCGGCGGCCTGCCTGGGCACCATAGTGAGCTCAGGGCCAGCCTGCACTACAAAGTGAGACCCTGTCTCAAAAAAAAAAAAAAAAAAAAAAGATACCATCAAGAAAGTTAAAAGGCAACCCAAAATATATAAATATTTTCAAGTGACATACCTGATAAATAACTTGTATCTATAACTCAATGACAAAAATATAATGTACTTTTAAAATACAAGTATTTTTATTAGTTGTCTATTGCATTTGCAACGAATTACCACAAGCATGACTTAACCCAAATTGATTATCTTATAGTTTCAGAAGGCCGACCTCAGACTCACTGAAATAATCTCTAGATGTCGGCACAGTGGCTTCAAAGCTCTCGTGAAGGATTTGTTTCCTTGACTTCCCAGCTTCTGAAGGCCACCTGTGTGCTTTGACTCAGAAACTTTCTTCTGTCTTCAAAGACCGCGCGTCCAGCCTTCACTCCACTGTCCTGTCTCTGTGGCTGTGACTCCAGTGTCCCTCCTTACAGCACTTCTCGTTACGTTGGACAGACCCGAACAACCTAGGGTCATTTCATCTCAGTATCTTTAACTGTGTCTGCAATATCTCCTTGCCATGTGCAATACCTTATTCACAGGATCTTTAAGATGAAGGGAGATATTCATCAACTTACCATGTAATTGAATATATTATAGACTTTTTCAAAGAAGTTATACAAATGGGCAGTACACACATAAAAAGATACTCAACATCATTATTCATTAGAGCGGTACAAATCAAAATTATAATGCAGTATCACTTCACATCTACTAGGATAGCTAAAATCAGAAAGATGGATAAGAAATGTTGGCAAAGATACGTGCAAATCAGAGCCCTCAGCAGTGCTGGGGGGACGGCGTCACCGCTTGGGAAAAATGTCCATTAAATATTTGAAAGGAATTATCATAGCTCTGCTCCTAAGTATTTGCCAAAGATGATTAGAAACACGTACATGCTAATATATACACATTCATGATGTAGCAAAATTATTTATGATAGCCAAAACTGGAAGAAAAAATTCAGATCTCCACCAGTTAATTGACAGACTAATTATGCTGTATTTGTACGATGGAATATTACTCATACATAGAAATAATGCAGTACTAATAAATCCTTGAAAATATCATCCAAGTTAAAGAAGCCAGATATAAAAAGATCAATAATGTATCATTTTATCTACATGAAATACTCAAATAAGGAAATCCTTCCAGATAGCAAATGGTTTCGTGGGGCCAAGTCTTGAAACAGAAGGGAGGTTTCTTTTGGGGCTGGTGAAATGTTCTGAAATTAGATAGTACTGATTATACAACTCTGTGGGTACACTAAAAAAAATGCCACTCAATTCCAGACTTTAAAAGAACTAAATGTGAATTATATTTTACTAAAGCTATGCAGATAATGCTGTGTAATCTTATCCCCACAATTCCTGTTTCAAATGTAAGGCGCTTTCCCCACCTGGTTTCGAAAAGCACATACGATCCTTATACCCTTGTCTACTTAAAGATACTCACATAATTAATTGATGCTTCCGAATCTATTCACCAAGTGCATGAATCCGTTTGGTAGACTGAGAACATCTCTGTTCTGGGCTCCATGTCTGCGTGGTACAAGTAACCTCTACAGGAAGGAATATTATACCAAACTTCCGTGTCTTAATCACACAGGCAGATATTTGACCTTATCTCTCAATTGCTAAAGTACCAATACCATATAAAAACTATCCACTAATAATATTTGTGTCTTCAAAAACTATAAATAAGTTACTGAACCACTTGAAAATTCAGCATTAATTCAGACTGTTTTTTATGGTTTCGTTACCCACCTGCACTCAGGAATGAACAGAATAATATGTTGATTCTTTACACAGTAATGATAGGATTGATAAAACATGGGTGCGTTGGGAGCTGGAGATTTACCTCAGTGGTTCCGGCACCTGCCTGGCAAGCACAAGGTTCCAAGTTTGATCCTTGGTATCACAGACCACAGTGCCGGGCACGTTGGATCATTCCTGTAAACCCAGCACTCGGGAGGCAGAGGCAGGAGGATTGCTGTGAGTTTGAGGCTCGCCTGGGCTACATGGTGAGCTCAGGGCCGGCCTGGACTACGAAGTGAGACCCTGCCTCAAAAAATAAATAAATAGATAAATAAATAAATGTATTTTTGTATGTATGTGATGGCTCATAATCCGTTAAGGTTGGTTCCGTGTGGCTCTATGATTTCTGATGTAACTCTAGCTCCTGAGAGTAGGAAGCAATCTCTGGCATTGTTTATAGGTCTAGACATAAAATTTCAGCTCAAATTTAAAGTCAACAAAAAATCTTGCTCTGTGTAGTAGAGGCAGGACCTCTGCCAGTAAGAATTACAGAATCTGTCCAACTTCAGCATCTTCATCCATAAAGTGACCGCTATAAACGATCTTAGGGAATTTAGTTTTAAAATCGTACTCTAATCATTCAGCAATTTTAGACACCCCCAAAAAGTTCAGAATGCTATTGCCATGACTCAAACAAAAAACTCTTGTAGTTCCAAGACCCACTCCTCCTTACGTTTTACACAGAAGAACTGACTGCAACTTTAAAAGCAAATAAGACATTTGTTTTTATTTCTAACAGTCTCTCAAGAAAATGTCTTGTCATTCTAATGTTCTGAAACCACATTTGATATCGATCATAGCAAATAGCTATTTGGAATCTAGACCGAAACAAAATGGGAAGGGGAAGGGAAAAAGACACTTAAATTATCTACTGATTTCTGACTCAAAGTCCTAGTTATGCTCCGGACTAAATGTCATTATTTAGAAGAGCCTAATGACACACCAGGCCTGTGCTGACACCAGGTCGCCTTCTTCTCGGCCCCTTCCCTCCCTGTCAGGCGCTGGCCTTGGGCTTCACGAGTCAGGTGCCAAACTCACCACACACACAGGGTTCGGTTCTGAGGACAACCCAGGGAAGCGGAGGGCTTGGAAATAAGAAACAGGACCCATGCACTACGTGGAAAACTACCAGGAAGAAACATCAGGGTAAAGAGAGATTCTTGCTCAGTCGACCTAACGGGATTATTGCTGAAGGCAGGCCGGGATGGGTCAGACACCAAGGCCGGGAGAGTCTCTGAACCGCCCTAGCGGGATCCCTGTCAAGACTGAGCAAATCGGGTCGACGAGGGTGGACACGGAAGCCCCAGCTCAGCGCCTGCAGGGAGGGGCTGCAGGGAACGAGACTGAGGTCTGCTTAAGGGGAGTCGGCCCCGTCATCATCACCGTGTGATGGCCAGGGAGGCCGCGGATGGTGCTGTCGGGCCACGCTGACATTTGCAAACAAATGCAGCGATCGTATGAAGAAGTCTCGTGCAGCGCTGGAGCGCACCCGAGCTGGTAGTCTTTGTTCACGGGGTACCCGCTTGCCTGCCCTGTTCCCACCCTCACCTCCACTGCAGAACACGCAGCAAGTATCCCTTAGGTTCCCAGAACAAGCTAAACGTGGAAAGTTCGCGGCTGGAGCTCAGTGCCATGTTTTGGTGAGGGGGTTTCCGGCGCAGGAGGCTGGGAAGGAGCAAACCTAGGTGATTGTATGACCAGGGCCTGTGGACTTTCCACGAAGCGACCACTGGAGAGCCTTGTTCTGTTAAATGTTAACTTAAAAGTATGACGAAGGGGGAAAAATGCATATATATATATATGTATACATATATGTATACATATATATATATATATATATATAGTTTAAGAGCTCACAAAATTTAAATGTGTAGATGCATATTTTTGTAGCATTCTTGGAGTTCATGATGTTTCTCGTATAGACCAGAAATTTTCTTTTACGGTACCATGCATTAAATTGAGAACAGAATTCACTGGATGAAATTAGGCACTGAAGAGGCAGTGTAATGCAGTATCAGTGCTGCGCTACTATCTGAGCTAATACAGTTTTTAAACATCCTCAGCCTAGTGACCAAGAATTGAACTGTGAAAAGCCTGATGATGTTAGGTGAATTCAACCCAAATAATTTTTGATTGTGTTAGCCTGGTATTTAGAACACAAATATCAGGCATAATTCATGGGTATAATATGCCATGAATAATTAAAATGTTGGCATCATTTCCCTTCTGTTCTTTCCTTCCATTAACTCCTCTAATTATTGTAGTCTAATTTAGTAACAAGTTACTAAAGAGAAGTTAGAACATAAAAAAACCAATTCTTCCTTTCATAAAACAGTAAATTGAAGGATGAATTATTAGCTTTTTCTCTGTTCCTCTCTGTGTTTGGATGTTTAATAACTGTGAAAACATGAATAAGTTCTCCAATGGTCATTACCCCAGGTACATATTATTGTTAGGCCACATATATTATACAATTTAAGAGCCTATTTTGATTAATCTATTATGCCAGTTTGGGTACAGACCTGCTTTATAGGTTATAAATTCATTCTCACTTCTCCAGCACGCAGATTGAGGCGTCCGGTATGCAGAGATGAGTTCAAGTCAGAAATGAACTGAGTTGATCTTCCAGTGGAAAATGAGAGAAGGCAGTTATGGGATTTCAGTGCTGTGGATAAGAGACTTTAAATTTGTATCACTGTCACCTACTCTGTGATACGTGAATAAAGTTGAGAATCTACATGATAAACATAAATAATAAAGCAGATATTTCTTCACTGAACACGAGAATCTTAGCTGTTTTGCTCTTCAATGTTTGTTATGCATATTTAGGAGTATTCTGGTGTGTCTTAGAGTAGTCAGAGTTAGACACAGAAAAGAGAACACAAGGTCTGTACCTCCCAGAGCCCTCAGTCCAGCATAGTAATAACAGAAACTCAGAGGTGGTCGAGTTCTGTGAAAGAAATGAAAGGCTGTAACCCGTGGCCTAATCTAAAATATGCAAAGAAAACCTTTGGAGAGATGATAATTAAATGAGACATAAAGGGTAAATGAAATTAATTCCAGTCATAGGGCAGAGAGAGCCTACCTGTCACAGGATGAAGGTGACTAGGTGGACATGACAGATCAAGCATATAGATTCTTATGTGCCATAATATGTACTTTGTTTTGTTTTGTTCTTCTGGGTACTGAACTGAGGGCCTTCACACTGAGCTATATCCCCAACCCTGTTTTTAGAATTTTGTTAACAGTTTTAAAAATTTTTGTCAGTACATATTTTTGGTTAATAATTACATTCATAATAGGGAGTTGGCATATATACATAACACATACTAATTATTCTTACTTCCTCTTCCCCTGTCTCCTTCCCTTTTGTGAAAAAGGTATCTCCAAGCCAGAGATTTAGCTCGGTGTTTCCACCACCTGCCTAGTAAACACAATGTCCCTGGTTTGATCCAGTAACCACATACAGTGGCTCACGCCCACCAGCAATCAGTACCATACCCCACAATGCTGGGCGTGGTGGCTCACACCTGTCATCCCAGCGTTTGGGAGTCAGAGGCAGGAGGATTGCTGAGTTCGAGGCTTGCCTGGGCTACACGGTGAGCTCAGTCAGATCCAGCCTAAAAAGTGAGACACTGTCTCAGAAAAGAAAGAGAGAGAGAGAGAGAGAGAGAGAGAGAGAGAGAGAGAGAAAGAGAAAAGAAAGAGAGAGAGAGAGAGAGAAAGAAAGAAAGGAAAGAAAGAAAGAAAGAAAGAAAGAAAGAAAGAAAGAAAGAAAGAAAGAAAGAAAGAAAGAAAGAAAGAAAGAAAGCTATTTTCTTGTTTCCTTTATCTTATTTTGTTCTTTTGAGATAGGGTCTCACTAAATTGTTAAATTCCCAGGCCTCCCTCAAAATTGTGATCCTTGTGTGGAGATTCCTCAAAAAACTAGGATTAGAGGTTCTATTTGACCCTGCTATTCCCCTGCTGGGGATATACACAAAAGAATTACAAGATTCATATCACAGCAACATATGTGCACCCATGTTTTTTTACAGCAGCTAAGTTTGTGATAGCTAAATCGTGGAAACAACCCAAATGCCCATGAACTCTAGAGTGGATAAAGAAGTTGTGGGGTTTTTTAATAAAACGGAGTATTATTCTGCCATAAAGAATGATAAGTTTGAGTCATTTATACTCAAATGGACATAGCTTCAGGACATGCTCATAAATGAAATAAATAGGTCACCCATGTGTAAATATCATATCTTTTCTCTGGTATAAGAAACTGAATTTGTAAACGTGTTCTAGAATGCGTGATCGATATTGTGAAATAGTAAATATTCAAAGAGAAATGGGGTTTAGGGGTAAATAATGAGGAAAGAAAAAAATTGATGGTAAAAAAGGAAACAAAGCTTGTGTATATAGGGACAGAGGGTGGTAGGGTGAATGGGGGAAGGGAAAAAAGGAGAATTAAGTTGTGTCATATACTGGTACAAATTCTCAGTGTGGAGTGTAATTGTCATGTATATATATATATATAATGTACCAATAACATGTACCAATAAAAAAATGATAAAAGTATGATCCTCCTGTCTCAGCCTCCTGGAGTGTTGGAATTCCAGGTATACACCACCCCAACCAGCTAGTATTTTTTGTCTGTCCAAAAGCAACATGAAACTTTGATTGTTTTGATCAGAAAAATAACTAAAGTAACTTGTCCTATACGATAGTTACTCTGTTTGCTCTAGTCATCTGGCTTGGCTCACAAGCGTGCCCAAAGTTAGAAGCTGTTTCAGTCGTCTGAGAAACTATTGGAGCAGTTCAAATGATGAATGATGGTATATTGGGCTAAGATGTTGGCCAAAACACTGAGAAAAGTAGGTTTACAAGATGTAGGGAGGGTGGAGGGAAGAGAAAGAAAGGGGCCTGCGTTATGCCAGGCTGGGGATTCAGCTCAGGTGGTACTGCACCAGCTTTGGAGGCACAAGGGCCCAAGTTTGATCCCTGGTGCCGCAAAAAAAAAAAAAAAAAAAAAAAAAGTTGTGTTATGTCCATGTACCAATTCCACACAAGGAATGCAAACATCATGTACTGCAAGCATGTACTAAGCAGTTTTTAAAAATATTTAATGGAGGACTGGAGATTTAGCTCAGTGGTTTCAGCACCTGCCTTGCAAGCGCAAGGTCCTGAGTTCAATCCCTGGTAAATATACAACACCAGGTGTGCTGGCTCACGCCCACCGGCTATCAGTACCACATACCACAGGGCTGGGCATGGTGGCTCACACCTGTCATCCCAGCACTCGGGAGGCAGAGGCAGGAGGATTGCTGAGTTCCAGGCTTGCCTGGACACCATAGTGAGCTCAGGGCCAGCCTGAACTACAAAGCGAGACCCTGTCTCCAAAAAGCAAAAAAAAAAAAAAAGAAAGAAAGAAAAACAACCATTCTGCTGGCTCACTCCTGTAATCCCAGCACTCAGGAGGCAGAGACAGGAGGATTGCTGAGTTCAAGGCCTGCCTGGGTTACACAGTGAACTCAGGGCCAGCCTGAATTGCAATGTGATACTCTGTCTCAGAAAAAGAAAAAAAGAAAGAAAGAAAAACATGTTTTTCAAAAAGCTTATATTCTTGTGAGGAAGACTGTACTTAAACCAATGAATTAAATGATACAAGTATCTCTCTCTTGAACTGTACAAATGTTGAAAATCATTTCCCTGCAACAGTCAGTAAATTTATTCATCGTAAAATTAGTTACAATTTTCAAAATGTTTAAATCCAATGAAAATTTAAATATTTCATACTTCTCAAACTGCTGAAGTCACTATCAACTATGTGTTTGTTCTGGGCAAATCAATTGTACAGCTGATCAACTTACTTCTGGAGTGAGGGGACGTGAAGGAGCCTCTTCTGCTCCTGCTGAGAAGAGAAATGTTCACAGTGAAGGGCGAGATTCAGACCGGTTCGCCGCATGGCGCACTGCATCAGTTCCTCTGTTCCTAGGAAAACTGAACTCTGATGGTTGCAAATAATCCCGGTCCGTGGTGTAGTTTTGTAAATTTCTTCCCTCTTCCCCATGTCAGAGGCCAGCATCATTCTTGTTTATAACTGGCTTCCGTGTTTGCAGACCACCTCACCACCTGGCACTGTGTATCTTAATAACTGTTAGCTAAATATGTATGTGTGTGTGTAGCATGTGTTGTGTCTATTATAGTTCTAAACTAATGTTTGAGATTTCATGATTGCCAATCATTTGCTTTTGGTTAAGCTTCACCCTTCCTTGGAGTTCTGTTTTGAATGCAGATATGCCCGTGGATGGTAGCGTTTTTGGAGATTAACTTAGCCTTCGTTGTCTTTCTAGAAGGAAGATAGGCGGACATGAGAGGACACAACGTTTACGTGGGGCGGGTTCCGTGGAAAAGTTGTGCCCGTGGTAATGAAGGTGCCCTTGACTAACTTTTGTGCTTCTGAATCCATTTACTTATCAAAAACATTCTCTGCCCAACTTGTGGCGGGCACCGTTTGAGGCACTAGGCATACAAAAATAAATGAGATGAGATTTTTGCCATCAAGTAACTCATAAATTGAAAATGAAATATTTTCTCTTTTCCGACGACCACATCTATTCTGTCAACATATCCAGAAGATGCTTTTCTACCAGTATATATGAATTATACAGAACACCGCAATTTCACTGTTACATTTCATGTATGCACGTAACACTCTCATGACATTCATCCTGTGTTGTACACTCTTCTCTCATCGCCTTCTTCTTCTCATAGTTTTTTTTTTTCCAATCTCATATCCTTTTCCTTTCTAGTTTCTAGACATGATATACTTATTTTCTTAGTCTGGTTATCTTATATAACATGATAATCTCCAGCTCTATCCATTTTCCTGAAAATGGCATCCGTTTGTTCTTTTGCCTGAACAGTACTCCATCATTTACGTATAACATCCTTTATCTTTTTATTCATATTTGTTGGTTCCTAGGCTGATTCCATAATTTTGCCGTTGTGAATAGCGCCAAAATAAACACCGGTATGCAGGTTTATCTCTAGTATGCTGTCCTTAATTCCTTTGAGTGTGTATGAGGAAAAAAAATATCTAGATGAACTTGCAGCTCTGTTTTTAACTCTGAGGAAGAGCGTACTGACGTCCGTGTCGGCGCTCCTGTTGCATCTCCACCGACAGTATGTTCGACTCCTCTCCACAACCCTTTTAGCGTTTACTGTCCTGTGTATTCTTGATTGTAGCTGTCCAGAGAGTGGGAGATGAACTCAGTGTAGTTTGACTTGAATCATCTCCTTAATATCGAAGTAGATTAAATATTTTTCATATACTGTTGGCTGTTGGTGTTTCTTACAATCAGTAACATGTAGTTCATTTATTAATTGTAACCGGTTATTCCTTTGGAGTTAGATATTTTTCTTTTTATAGTACTTTGTGTATGCTGAGTAGCCTATTAGATCAGTAGCTGGCTTAGATTTATTTGTGCCATTTCTTGGGCCATTTCCTTCTTCATTTGTTTTATTTCTGTACAGAAGCTTTTTCAGTGTGATACAATCCCATTTGTCAGTCCTTGTTACTTCCTATCCTGTTTGAGACTTCCTCAGGAAGTCATTGTCTGTGGCTGTACATTGATATATTTCCTCTATTTTCCTGTACGAATTTCAACTTTTCAGTTGAAAATATTAAGTCTTTTGATCCATTCTGAGTTGTTTCTTTTTTTTGTTTTTTTGCTTTTTGAGACAGGGTCTCGCATTGTAGTTCAGGCTGGCCCTGAGCTCACTATGGTGCCCAGGCAAGCCTGGAACTCAACAATCCTCCTGCCTCTGCCTCCCGAGTGCTGGGATGACAGGCGTGAGCCACCACGTCCGGCACTGTGGTATGCGGTGTTGATTGTTGGTGGGTGTGAGTCTCCATGCCCAGCATTATGTGTGGTTACCGGGGATCAAACTCAGGTCCTTGCGCTTGCGAGGCAGGCGCCGGAACCACTGAGCTAACCCTCCAGCCCCTGAGTTGTTTCTTAATAGGGCAAGAGGTAGAGAACCAGCTTCCATCTTCTACTGTCACCGTCCAATTTTCCCAGCAATATTTGGTTAAAGAAGCTCTTTTTTTTTTTGATCCAATGTATGTTTTAGGCTTATTTATCAAGAATAAGATGTTTTGTTCTTTTTTGTGTGTGTGTGTGTGAGACAGGGTCTTGCTCTGTAGTTCAGGCTGGCCCTGAGCTCACTATGTAGCCCAGGCAAGCCTCGAACTCAGCCATCCTCCTGCCTCTGCCTCCCGAGTGCCAGGATGACAGGCGTGGGCCACCACGCCCGGCAAGAATAAGATGGTTTCAGCTGCATGGATATATTTCTAGATCCTTTCTACTATTTCATTGACCCATGTATCTGTTTTGATGCTAACTCAATACTCTTTTTGTTATTATGGTTATGTATAATAGTTTTAAATTGGGTTTTATGATGTCTCTGGAATTGCTCTTTTGCTCGGAGTTGCTTGGCTGTTTGAGGTATTTTTTGTTTTTGTATAAATTAAAGGACTTTTTTAATCTGTAAAGAATAGTACAGAAAAATTTATGAGCATCACACTGAATTTGCTTTCTATAATAAGACCGTTTAACAATATCAGCTCAGGAGATCTGAGAAGAAATGAAGTATTTCCATTTTCTAATGTTTTCTTTAATTTCTTATTTTGTAATTTTGGTTGTAGAGATTTTATCTTCTTAGGTTATTCCTAGTTTATTTTTCCTCTGTCTCTTGAAGTTATTGTGAATGTAATTACTTTCCTGATTTATTTTTCAGTAAGTTCATTATTGAGCTGCTGATTTCAATATGTTTATTTTATAACCTGATACTCTGATTAATTTGATTATTATACATAAAAGTGCTATAGACTCTTTTAGGGTCTTCTATGTATAAAATCATATCATCTAAAATTAGGAATAATTTGAATTCTTTATTTCTTATTTGTATCTCTTGTGTTTATCTTGCCTTACTGTTCTGCAAGTGTTATACTGAACAGTAGTGAGTAGAATGGATACTTCTATTTCATCATTTTAAATAAAATCCTTTCATTTAATTGTGTTGGTAGCTATGGTTCTGTTGTATAGCCTTTATTGGATTATGGCAAAGTCTAATTATCCTATGCCTATTTTTTTAGCTTTTTTAAAATTAATTTTTATCTTTATTGGTACATTGTATACACACATCATGATCATACTCGGTCTTGGAAATTTGTACCAGTATATGATACAATGAATTCTCATTTTTCCGTGTTCCCCTATCCACCCCACAGTCCCCCACCCCCTAAGTACATAAGCTTTGTTTCCCTCTTTTTATTACCATCACATTTTTCCTTTACCCCTCTCTGCTCACTACTCCACCACATTTGCCTTTAAATATTTTCTGTTACACAATATCCATCATACATTCTAGAACTCAATAACATCTTCAGTTTGTCATATGAGAGAACAGATACAAATTTACATGTCTGTGACCTATTTATCTCACTTATAAATATGTCCTGAAGGTACATCCATTTGAGTATAAATGACTCAAGCTTATCCTCCATTAAAGCAGAGTAATAGTCCATTTTATAGAAAAACCACGTCTTCTTTATCCAGTCTCCAGTTGCTGGGCATTTGGGTTGTTTCCAAGATTGAGCTATCACGGACTGAGCTGCTATGAACATGGGCGCACATATGTCACTGTGATATGATTCTTTTAATTCTTTTGTGTATATTCCTAGCAGGGCAATAGCAGGATCAAATGGAACCTCTAATCCTAGTTTTTTGAGGAATCTTCACACTGATCTCCATAATGGTTGCACTAGTCTGCATTCCCACCGATAGTGGAGAAGGGTTCCTTTCTCCCCACACCTTTGCCAGCATTTCTTGCTGGCTATTTTCGAGATAGCAGCCATTCTCTGTGGAATCTTAGTGTCGTTTTCATCTGCATCTCTCGAATAACCAGTCATGTTGAGTATTTCTTCTTATGCTTCTTGGCAGCTTTACTTTTTCCTGTGAAAAGTGTCTGTTCATTTCAGATGCCCATTTTTGAACTGGGTCTTTAAATTTAGGAGGACTAATTTTTTTAAGTTCTTTATACATTCTAAATAATAGACCATTGTCTGAGAGACAGCTACTGAAGATTCTTTCCCAATTTATTGGTTAACTCTTCGCTCTGCTGGTGGTCTCCTTTGCTGTGCAGAAGCTTTTCAATAGAAAGAGATCCCATTTGTTGATTTCTTTTCAGCTTTTTTTTCCCCCTTTTTTTTTTTTTTTTTTTTTTTTGGAGAAAGGGTCTTGCTTTGTAGTTCAGGCTGGCCCTGAGCTCACTATGTAGTGCAGGCAAGCCTCAAACTCAGCAATCCTCCTGTCTCTGCCTCCCGAGTGCTGGGATGACAGGCGTGAGCCACCACACCCGGCTCTTTTCAGCTTTTTTTAAATCAGGAAAGGACACTGAATTTTGTGAAAGGCTTTTTTTGGTATCAATTTAAATGACCATGGAATTTTTCAGCCTTGACTCTATCTATATGCTGTATTACTTTCATTGATTTGTGTAGGGAGAACCATCCTTGTATTCCTTGAATGAAAACAACATAAACATGTTGCATAATCTCTTCAGTATGTTTTTGAGTACAGTTTATAAACATTTTCTCAATGATTGTTGTGTCTATGAGCATCAACGATATTAGCATGCAGTTTTCTTTTTCGTTGAGATTTTATCCTATTTTGGTAACTAAGTAACACTAACTTCATAGAATGAGTTTGAAAGCAATTCTTCCCTTTCAATTTTATGGAATAGTTCGGTGAATATTGATACTAACTGTCTTTTAAAGTTCAGCAGTGATCCTGTCATATTTGGTGAATTCTAGTTATAAGTTTATAAGTCCCCTTCTCCTTCTTCTCAGTGCCACTCCCAGCGGTCTAGGCTAGGCTGTCATATCTTTTATTATGTTCCCTTAGTAACCTCTAATAACCCTGGTCTTGTTATCATCTGAATTTCGTAAGTTTGCATAAGCACACTAGTAGGAGAGCTCTTCGAAAGCACTGTTGTTTTCATTTCAAATCCAAATTCCTTAATGCCTTAAATTGGTCTTGAAGACTATTTGTATGTCTCACATCATGAGCTACTAAGGTATGCCAGCTATACTCTTCCCTCTCTTTATTCACCTGGCTTATATCTGTTTGGCCTTCAGGTCTCGTTTACCTCAGTTTCTTTAGATGATTTCCTGAGCCTCCTTAGAATAAAAGTCTCTCATTATGTCATCCCGAAACAACCTGCATTCCTATTGACATAGCACTTAAACTGAATTTTAGACCTACAAGCACTGTTGCCAATGGCCCATAAGAACTTTTATGTGAATTTCAAGAAACGTTCTTTGGCTGACCCAGATGAGCACGAGGAGACTGGACTTGGGAAAACAGGCGTGTCTGGACTCTTTTGTACACTCACCTACCCCTGACCGATCCCAGGTAGTGCCCTGACCCTGGGTCCCTCAGAACCAGTTGAGAGTCACAAATGAGGCCTTCTACTGAGCTTTGTTTTGATTTCCTCTTCTCCCCTGTAGAGATCATGAAAACCGCCTTTCTTGATGTTTATGAATATTATAAATGCATATTATGAGGCTTCTGAGAAACAGTCAATTTGAAGAAACCACAATTTTGCCCAGAATTTTCAAATGTTTAGAAATCGACTACAGGCCAGTTTGTATTTCAGTAGTACCGTGTGGCAGTAAGTAGAAAAAGGATTTACTGGGGTGTTAAGGCTAGAAGCAAAAAGATTAGTCGGAAAATTTTTCCAGAATCAAGGTACTTGACAATAAAAGCCTGAGTTACTCAGAATAAATGGAGGAAAATCTACATTTAAAAAGAAGTTATAATAGAGTGTATATAGGACTGAAAGAGAAAGAGAAACCCCCCATTTCTGGTGGTGCAGTGATTTACTGTGATAAAGAGTGAAAGGAGAAAAACAGTTATCCATGAGAAAGAGGTAAGGACCATGTGCCGCTTTGCTCACTTTGAACTGGGCCGTGCCACGCTGGTCTGATCTTATGCTTGAATTCATGGAACACTAGAACTAGAAGGGATTTTTTTGAGGCAGGGTCTCACTTTGTACTTCAGTCTGGCCCTGAGCTCACTATGTAGCCCAGGCAAGCTTCAAACTCAGCAACCCTCCTGTCTCTGCCTCCCGAGTGCTGGGGTGACAGGCGTGAGCCACCACACCCACCACTGTGGTATGTGGCACTGATTGCTGGTGGGCGTGAGTCTCCACGCCCAGCATTGTGTGTGGTTACCGGGGATCCATCTCAGGGCCTTGCGCTTGTGAGGCAGGCGCCGGAACCACTGAGCTAACCCTCCAGCCCTAATGCTTATTATTTTCAAGTGACAGTCTAAACATTTTTAAATGCCAGGGATGCTAAAATAAATCACAGCTTTTATTTTATACATGTTAAGTAACCCCCAATTAATTGTTTGAAGAATTCCTCTAGGAAATTGGACCAGGTTTAGGGGGACAGGATGAGTAGAGAGGGGCCAGTAAGACTGTCATCTGAAATAAGCCGATGGAAGCTATCACAGTCATCGGGTCCAGGTGGGAGCTGCTGGTACCTCGGCCGTGAAAGTTGATTTAGTCCTGAGTCTGGACAGAGCATTGGCCCGAGTGGGATGAGCGAGGGCCGGGCTAGGTTTGCGCCCTCTGAGATCCCCACTCAGAGCCTGCTTTACTTGCTGTGGCCGCTAAGCTGCCTGGCTTGAGATTTCTTTCTGCCCTCTCTGCCCCTTCCACAAAGTACCGCAAGACCAACTGCTGATTTGAAAAATCGTCGTTTTCCCCTCACTATGGAAAATCTGTGATGTTCCCCAGAGGACAGCCTCAGAAGAGTCTGCAAACGTTTTATGTAAGAGACAGGAAGTGGCAAAGGAAGAGAAAAACTATATATTCACTGTCGGAGACAGTTTCTAGGCATCATAAACCCAAGTTATTCTTACCCACAATTAGAGATGAGGGCAGGAACCGTATTTTTCAAACGTGGAGAGTAGAGGCCATGGCTTCGAGTTTGCTAAAGGAGAAGAGTCAGGAAAAGAGCCTCTGATGTGCAGTGCGCGCGGGAAAGCCGTGTCTGCCCAGGGCGCCCCGGCCCGGCCCCTCGGAGACTTGGCTACCAAGAAGGGAACTCGCAGACTGAGGCGCAGGTTCCAAAGCCACAGAGGAGGAGCTTCGTCGGGGCCTGGTCTGCGTGAGGCTGG
>PVIC010019575.1:0-30398 GCA_004025085.1 Thryonomys swinderianus
GGCTGTCAGCACCACTGCAAAGCGTCATAATCGTAGAATCTGAGTTCCTGTCCCACCTCCAGATTTCAAAGTTGCCTGTTGAATCCTTCCATGTTAAAAAGAAACTGAGACAGTTAAATTTAACAAAGTTAACTCAAATAAGAAAAACCAGTCCCAAATCAGGCTAGAACCCAGACCAGAGATGCTTCAGAATCTCCAAGAAACTTACTTATCTCCAGGGCGCAAGGCCTGCATGTTGGGCTGATTGGGCACCTCCGGGTCGCCTGGTCTGAGTGTCGCGTGGGGGCCTCAGCCCAGAGTGGGGGCTCCTGCAGCTGCTCGGCGGTTAGGTCGCACCTTGTGCTTCGCTGCAGCACGTCAGGCCCCAGGTCACCGCTCACAGGCGTCACTCTAAACCATATTCTACTGCTCAGGTATGGAAGCCTGTTTAGGAAAAATTAGTTTCGATTTAACAAGTGCTTCTCGTGACCTTGAAGTCTGAAGGCACACTGAAGTCTGACATGTCTGCCCTTCCTTCTGATGGTGGGCTGGCACTGGCCGATGCCCCCACCCTGGGTACTGCTGTTCTTAATCAGCTGTTTCTGGGTCGCTAAATAATCAGCGAGACCCTCTCATTTCATTCGTTATTGCTAGCAGGAGGCACAGGATTGTTTTGCTGTTAGCCTCAAAGAGAAAGAAACCCTCTCTGAGCCTGCCTTGTGCCTCGCCCTAGCATGAAGACACTTGGAGCAACAACAGAAAGGCCACTATTGCTACTTATGCGATTTTGAATCTGTGTCCTTTTAAGCATTTTCCTGTAAGGTTAAATAGAATGTGCATGTAGGCCCAGCATTCCGTCTCACTTCTGTGGGCCATCGCGATCTTCAAGAAGCACCAGGCAGGCTGGCAGGTGCCGGCTCCAGAGATCCTGGGCCTGGACGGGGGCTCCTGGGCTGGGTTCCAGGACCTGCCGTGTTCCAGGCTCAGGGGTGGCCTTCCAGCACCTTGCTTCTTGTTTGAGGAGTGGGGCCGGGATGGCCCCAGCCCAGGGGTTCTGTACAGTAGCGGAGAACTGGCTGCACTCCCCGTGGGCAGTCCTGCTTCCCTCCAGCCCTGGCACCTGGCAGCCTCTTCACTCTTCATGGTCGGTCTTGCCTTTCCAGACTGTCCCTCGGTTAGACACTTGGGTTGTATCGTCTCATACTGGCTTTTCCACTGAGTACCCTGTGCCCGCCCCTCCTCCCTGCTTCCTGGTGTTGCGGGGTTTCTCACCGCATCTGACCTGTCTGAGGCTCAGCCTGTGAGTGCTCTGGCACCCACACACCTGATGTCCTGCCCTGGTCATCCTGGGCCCAAACTCTGCCTATGGCCACCTGCCGGTCACGAATCTCCTGAGACACGTTCAAGATGGGATGAGAGAGGCAACTGGGAGAAGGGAGTTCTGAGCATTATTTCAGAGCGGCATTTTGCTGCAGAAGTCGGGCGATCCCCTGTAAGTAAAAGAGGGCTTTGGCCCCGCCACTGGGTGTCCAGTGGGTTATGTAACAACGCCCTGAGCAAAGAGCGTAGCAGAGCCAGCCAGGCTCTCAGGAGCTTAACTGCATCCCTGTGAGGGGAGGGGCCCGGAACCCTGTGTCGCCGCAGAGAAGCTCACTCGGGACCCTGCTCGGGGACGCAGGGCCTGGGGCTCTTCTGCAGTTGCCATGTGAGTTTTGCTGACACTTTGGAAAGACTTGGGGTTTTCTGTAGAGCCAGTTTGCCAGCCAAGAGAAAAGTCAAGTTTTTAAAAACCGGGACATCCCCTCTCCGGCCTTGATCTTTTTCATTTCCTCCAGCCTGCTCATCTGCTGGTCTCCCCTCAGGGCTGGCGGGACGGTGGAAGGGACGGGGAGGGGCAACCAAGGGAGGTGGTCCTGCTTTTGCTTCTCTTCTCCTACTCAGGAGTGGGCCTCCGGCCAGTTTGGCCCTGCACAGCCTCTGATGCTGCGTTCTGTACTGGTAGGAATTTTGGAGCGGTCTGCCTTCAGCAGTGCATGTAGTCTGCTGTCCTTGATCTTGTGTACTTATTTATATTAAATCTTCCCTAGTGATTTCTGAAAATGTGTGATGTTTTATTCAGCGCCCTCCTCCCTGCTTCTCCCTCTTCAGTACTTTGTCCTCAGTGCTTGGCTTTCTGTTGCTCAGAAGCCGGTGCGCAGCCGCACAAAGGGAGGTCCTCTGATCACGAGGCAGGTCACACAGTGTCACGTCTGTGACTTCATCAGTCCCATTAGGTGCGTTCCGCCCAGCCTGCCTTTCCCAACACAGAGAGCATGCTTTTCTAGGTTCTGGCAGCAATGCCCAGCACCCCGTCTGCCCTCCGTGCTCAGGGACAAGGCACGTGCCTCACCCTCTCTCCATGGAGGTGGTGGGCACAGAATCCCAGTGACTGGGCACCTTGAAATAGTTATTGTGGATGTCTGTATCGCTTTCTCTACATTGCTGCCTCTGCTCCTGTGTTTAACACTGCATTTTAAAAACATTTTCCAGGAATCGTTCCAGAGGCTGTATGTCTGCTACACGTTTGTCTCTAATGCACAGCCACGCAAGGGTCTGTCCTTGCGCCTTTTAGCTGAGCCTGTCACTGTGATTTCAGAGCCTGGAGTGTCCGTCTGCGCGGCTTCTTCATGCCTCTGCTCCACTCTGGTGCTGAGGCGATTACCGTCTACGGGCTGCAGGCAGGGAAACAGCTGACGTAGGTGATTTTTTAAGAATAACCATTTTCATTATTTGAACACAGTCGTAATAGTTCATCTGTTCCTTCTTTGCTGATATCTGAAAGGAAGATTTAGATTTAGACATGAAATCAGCTAATGGACTATGCCTAGAAGAACTGATTTATGAATGAGATAGTCAGTGGGCTTTCCTTCTGCACAGTCCCCAGGACTCTGCAGCCAGCGCGGTGCTGCTTCGTCCAGTACTGTTCAGACCTAGGCTTTAGGGCCCTAATCCTAAGCCACAGACCCACATTCTCTGAAGCAATTACCTTCTGATTCAGCCATACTTCAGTGGGGTTTGCTAATCTCAACAGCATATGGGATCAGGGAATTAAAAATAAGAAGCAGATGAAATAAATTACATTTTCTGGTATTCTGAAAGAATAATGTTTGACTATAGAAGTGGAAGTCTGTTTGAACTACTTGTTTGTCTTCTTAAAAGGGGAAAACTGAAATTAATTATGTCGATATGAATATATTAATGCACAGTTTTGGGGGATGGGAATGGATCATGTTGGTTGTGAATCACTGCCCAGAAGGTCTTTTCACTGTTCCCAGCCAGCTGGGTGTACACTGGAAAACTTGGGCGCTGTGTGCAGCCCCAGGGGCAGAAACAAGTGGGTTCCAGGCTGGCAAAAGTAGAAAACGTCGCCCTTTGGGAAGACGGAGGGAGAGTGTCGACCCTGACCTCCCTGGTCCTTTCTGTCCCACCTGCTCTTTGCATCACACCTGGGGCGACAGCAGAACACCAGGTGTGAGCTTGCAGGAAGATACACTGGGGTGCAGACCCAGCTCTCCCCTTGCTGAGCGAGCCCACGCTTGCTGTCTGGTCCTGGGTCTCTGTTTCCTTATGTGGAGAGATGAGAACATTCATCCTCCTGGGGTTAGAGGAAAGATTTTCGATGGTCATAAAAGGGTGTTTCTGGCCCTCAGCTGGGCAGTAAGCTCTTGAGGATGCGCAGAAGGGTCAGGCCGTCCGTCAAGGGTCAGGACTGAGAACGACCCCTGCCACCACCTGTGTGTAGGGCAGACGGATCCCAAATGCTTTTTTCTTCTTCGAGTGGAATTCTTTTTGTGTCTTATTCATCTACACTGACCCCTTCTTGAGGTGTTTCCTGTATTTTCAGCCCCTGTTACTTGTTTTGCACAGTGCTATCTTCCTTATATTCCTTTGCACTTACTTCATACTTCTGTCCTATTGAATTTAATATTGAACAACTTGATTTTTAGTCTTTCTTTTGAAAAACACCATCTATCTCATCTGTAACTTTCTCATTAACCCGGGCTGCACGCCACGAGGTACTCCTAAAAATATCCTGGCTTCTGTCATTTGTAGGTTGGATGGAACATTTACATTTCTGTGGATTTCAGGGGAAGTTCATAATTTCCATTTATCATACTCTGAATCTCCTCTTAATCCTACTTTGCTGTTCTGCTGCCATTTAATAATTTCTCGAATTCTCTTTATTTCTTACACTGGTGTGGAAGTTAGAGATTCTATTCCTACTACTTTTTATTACTTGAATGTGTTGATGTGTGTGTCCAGACTGCAGAACTTAATGAATTTAAGAAGTAGAGAGTTTTACAGTTCTGAAAACTTTCTCTGCCTTTTCATACTGTTTTTACTAGAACTTTAATTTTATCTTCTGTAATGTGTTAATCAGAAATTTTCAATGCTAACTACCCTAAATTGGTCATTACAAGTTCTATGGATGTGTCAGATTGGCACCTGGGTGCCCTTTAAACCTGTATAGTCAGAATAATCATAATAAAAATATAACCTACAAAACTCACTGAAGGTAGTAAGGTTAGGATACTAACGTGTCTGAGGAGTTCCCTGTCCACCATTTGCTCTGCTGGGTAATCTAAAAGCTGAGGTCTGGTGTGCCTGGTCCCTAACCAGCAGAAACAAGAGCATGGCCCCGGTGGGCCCAGCTGTGGGTGCTGGTGGTGTCTGGCTTGCACACATGCTGGGATGGGTGGCATCCTACATACCGTGCCCCTCTTCTGCGAGGCATCCTATAGCTATTTCACCCCGGGACTCACTCCTCCTTAGTTTCCTCACTGAGGATTGAAGGTGGTAAGTTCTCCCACTCTTTGTATGCTGAAAATATCTTTGTTTTGCTTTGTTTTTAACTGATGGTACAGTATAGCTGGGTATAAAAATGTACTGCTATTTATTTTCCACAAGAATTTTTTGTTTCATTTATCCTGACTTTGGTAGGAATCTTGCCTTTTTTTCTGATAGGCTTTGCATTTCTTTCTTGCTTTGTGAGAGTCTGTGTTTTCATATAGTTAAGATTTTTTAAAAATTCTGCTGGTTTTATAATCCCCCCCCCCCCAAGTACTGGGGATCAGACTCAGGACCTTGCATTTGTGAGGCAGGCATAAGCTAAATTTCTGGCCTGGTTTTATAATATTTCTGCAACCTGAAGATTTAGATTATTTGTCTAATCTGGGACTTCCTCCAGGTTTTTTCTCTTTTAGGTGTGGTCTCTCCCTTTGTCTTCTATGTTTCCAATTAGAAATGCATTGGGATGGATTGTTTGCTCCATATGCCTTTGAACGTTTTTGTATTGTTTCTGTGTTACACTTGGGGCAGTTTCGGCAAATGAACATCTCTCTTCACTGTTTCTTTTTCTTGGTGACAGGTGTGTCTGTAAGTTAATTTGCTGTAGACCCAGTTTTGGGAGATTCAGGCATTCTCCCTCCTTTCTGTGGTTCATCCTGGTCACTGGTGTATGTCAGGAATTTTCCTTTTTCATTACATCTATTTCTTCATGTATGTTGTTTATTCTTTCAAATCCCCATTTCATCGATGCTACTTTGCATTTTTCTGGATTTTTGTTCTGTGTGTACTGCTTTGTATAAATGTTGATTTTAATTTATGTAACTAAACAATGTTACATGTCTTTTAATTTTCATCAAGGTGGTGTTTTTGAAACTCTTCCACCTTGTGATATAAATTTAATTCCTTGTACCTGCCACCTGCATTGTACTATGTGGTGTGTATGCAGCGTACATTACTTTTCTTCTTCCTCAGGGACAGACACAGAGGATACTTTTAACACTCTAGCAAACACATCTTGCTTCAGTGAACAACCTTGTATCTTCCTGACTCTGACCTTTGTCGGAGCTTTCTCAGGTCATGTACACAAAGGGTTTGCTCACCCAGTGGCACTTACTGCCTTCTTGTTTCTTGGTACCAGAGGGTCCCTCCGTTCCTGCTTTTAGTCCAGCTCTTGCAGGTACTTGGGTTTCTGTTTGATGAGTAAATACCAGTAAATGATTTCTCATTACTTAAATTAATTCTGATTTCTAGTCATTTGGGGACTTCTTTATATTCACTAGACTCTTCAGGTTTGTCTCTCCTAAAATTTGCCTGTTGTGTGCTTTGACTCTGTTTCTGTTGGAGTCTCTTCCTCCTTTTAGTTTTCAGGAGCCATGTGTGTATTCTGTGTATTAACTTCGATAATTTTAGAAACGTCAGAGATGTCTTCCCATCCTGTTCCTATGTTAGCTTTGTCCATGGTCTCCTGTAGTGAACAGAAAGAATTAAGTATAAATACATTATATGAAGGAGGCCAAGGAATAGTTTATTTAGAATTTTAGCCTCATAGTTTTTCTAAGATAATTTTTATTTACAATAAAATGCACAAATGATTAATTTCAGCTTAATGTATATTTGAATACATCTATGTTAACACCACCCAAAACAAGAGTAGTGCATTCAACTGTCAACAAAGAGAGTCTCCTTGTTCCTATTATCAGTCAGTGTTTCCCCTCTGCCCTTTAGTGCTTTCTGATTTTTATTAATCTAAAGTAGATTACTTGGTGTCATACAGTGCGCGTTCTTGGGCACCTGGCTTCTGCGAATCCAGTGATACTTCTGAAATCAAACATGTTGCTTGCTTTAGCAGTTTGCTTCTTTATCTTACAGTCTCCTTTCTCAGTCTCCCATTGTCAAACTTTTCCAGTGTTGGGCTTATTTGAGAAAGGTTGGTAGGAATGTTTTCCAGGAGCCTTCTTGTGAACATATATTAGTATTTATTTTAGATAAATACTGGGGTGAGATTGTATGTTTAACTTTGAAAGAAACATTTTAAATGTACCATTTAAACTCCTCTCAGAAATGCATGATGGTTCTTAGTGCTGTGTCCTTTCTAACTTTAGCCCCCCCTCGAGTGTGAAATGGCATTATACCCTCAGTCTGCACTCACCTAGTTTACTGCTGGTGCTTGCTTTGTACACTCTCTGGTCGGGGTGCAGTTCCCATGCAGAAACTACTCAAGTCATCTCTCCAGGTGTTGATGGGTTATCCTCTTACTGCTTTTTCCCCTCTCAAATGTGCTTTTATTAGTGCATGTTTGTAGTGTATGTTTGTTGCACTCACTGTGGGAAGTTGGTATGTGTAGATAATTCATCTTAATTCTTTTTACATCTGAACTGAGTTATTTACATATTTTGGAGGGCTGGGGATTTAGCTCAAGTGGTATCACACCTACCTTGGAAGCTCAAGGGCCTGAGTTGGATCCCTGGTACCACCAAAAAAATATAAAAAATAAAAAGAAGATTTGGGATATGAATCTAGGTCAGGAATACTATTTTGTTCTGATTTACAGCCCGTCTATTTTATTGGTGATGTCTTTTAATTAGATGATACTTTTATAAAGTTACATTCCTTTTTATCATTAGAGTTTTTTGTCTCTCTGCAAAATCTTTGCATCCAGGTTTTAAAGATATTCTTCTAAGTTTGCTTAAAAAAATGTGTGATTTTACAGAAAGGAGTTAAGAACAGTCTGTAATTCTAATGTAAAGAATAAGGTAAATTTCCTCCAACTATTTATTTGATTCTTACAGTACTATTCCTCACAGACTTCCGTCTCCTGATTTAATGACTTTTCTCTTTGGTTTAAAAGTTAAGCATATCCATGTGGATCTCCGCCCTGTTTATGGACCTGTTGGCTTGATGCCAATCCCACTTTGTTCTAATTACAGGTGGTTGGTTTAAAATCAAACCATGAAATTTTCTGAGATGATAATTGTGTGTGTTATCTTGATCGCTAAAGTTCCGTTGCTCTCATGAAAGCCAGGCGAGGTGAGTTAGGTGAAGTGCCTGCCAGGCTTCTGTCCCCCTGCCCCGCCGCACCCGTCAGCCAGACTTCCGGGGCAGGGCTGGATACTGACTGGAGGCAGGTGCAGTGATGAGTGCCCAGCTTTTCCTGGTCCTGCGTCCTTGGCCGAAGTGTTCAGTGCTCCCACAGTGGATAGAAAATCATTCATATATTTTATGTACGCATCTTTCATCACATCCCCTTTCTCTAGTCTTGGTTTTAGAGGAGTTCGCATAAATAGAGCTGAAAACCATCACATGCTTTCTCCTATGCACCAAAAGCACCACATGAAGTTTTCTTTTATTCATTAATAATTTTTTGAATGACCACTAAATCAGTTTTCTCCTCTAAGGTGCACCTGACTTACAATGATGTATTAACCTTTTTATGTTCATAGAATCTATTTGCTAATATTTTAATAGTTCACATATGTAATTGTCAAGGAATTTTTTTTGCTTTTTTGAGACAGGGTCTTGCTTTGTAGTTCAGGCTGGCCCTGAGCTCACTATGTAGCCCAGGCAAGACTAGAACTCAGAAATCCTCCTGTCTCTGCCTCCCGAGTGCTGGGATGACAGGCATGAGCCACCACACTTGGCACTGTGGTATGTGGTACTGATTGCTGGTGGGCGTGAGTCTCTACGCCCAGCATTGTATGTGGTTTCCAGGATCGAACTCAGGACCTTGCGCTTGCGAGGCAGGCACTGGAACCACTGAGCTAAATCTCCGGCCCTATTCTGTGTATTTTTATTATCAGTTATCTTTGGTGGATTTTGTTGTCAGGGTTATGCAGCTTAAGAGAATTATTTTTGGGAAGCGTCCCTCTGAAAGGCTTTTTATAAAACGATTGTGAAGGATAGTTATTACTTCTCTGAAGTCTACCTGGAAGTTTTTAATCTGTATTTTGATTTTAGAAGAAGGCTTCTGATTACAAATGCCATTTCTTTAACACACACTGGCTCCTGTGGTCGGACATGCGAGGCTCGGCCCCAGGCAGGTTCCAGCGCTGCCTGGAGCGGGGTCCCCGAAGGGCTCTTGGCCCCGCCTCGCCTGTCCCTCCACCTGCTGGGGTGGAAGCTCCCTCCCCCGCGCAGTCTCCTGCCCGCGCACTGCTGGTGGCTCTCCGGTGCCACATATCGCAGCTCTCTTCCTCAGATGAGCCACCTGAGCCATGTCCCTCTGCTCACCACGGCGACCAGAAAGCCGTCCTGCTGCTGGGAGTGGAGAGCTGCGCGGCGGGCTCCAGCGGGCAGCAGGCCTGGCCCCACGTGCGCCCGCACCCGGGGTGGGGCGTGGGCTGAGCCAGCCTCTCAGAGGCCATCTTTCCGCCCCCCATGGTGACACCGGGTTGTGCGCAGGAGAGCAGTGGAGGCCGGGACTTCCCAGCCGCTCAGACCTGGCCCTCCTCTAGCCAAGGATAACTGCGGAGTGACCCTGCGCCTCTGAGCTGCGTGGGACGCCGTGTGGAAGCAGCCTGGTGCAGCTTATGGGCATCACCAGTATTCTGCGGGTTCATTGTTCACCCTAATCATGGCTGAAACGCAGTCTACGCAAGATCCACATACTTGATTAAGTCAGTTTAAATTACAGCTAGGTACAAAATACTCATGATTATAAAGGAAAAAAGTTAAAGATCAGCCTCCGATGGTGACTGACAGGTTTCTCATCCAATGGACACAGCAGGACGATGAAGGCCGTGAAGCTTGGCATGGTGACTCCCAGGTGGAACTGTCCTGCTCTTGTAGGACGTCTGGAGTCCCTGCCTCCCTGCTCTCTGCACCCGCCAGTGCCAAGCCCCAAACAGCTCAGGAGCACCCGCCCCCTTAAAGTCGCTCCTGTAGAAGCTGCACAAAGAGCTATGCACGGTTCTGTCGTGTGCCAAGCCCCATGCCCGAGTTTTACGTGTTCATTCCATTGTTCCTGACTGCAAACCCGTAACAAAGCCAGACTCAGAAAGAAGAGCAAAGTAGGCAGGGCGTGGTAGTACATGCTACTCAGGAGGCTGAGGCAGGAGGATCACAAGGTCAAGGTCAGAATGGTGAATCTCTCTCTAAAACAAGAAGGACTGGGTGGACATGCAGGCCAGTGGGAGGGCGTCACCCTGAGCACTGACAAAAGCAGGTGGGGGAGAGCAGAGTGGCTGGACGGGCCTTCCCTCCCATTCCTCCTCCTCCTCCTCCTCCTCCTCCTCCTCCTCCTCGGCAGCAGCGAGACTGGTGAGGGGCAGGCGAGGGCCTTGGCCCAGGTTACCGCTCTGAAGACAGGAGAGTCAGAGGCAGAGGAGAAGAGCGGGGAGCAGAGGCGGAGCGCGGGGGCCCCTGAGGCAGCACAGTCCCCACACTTGCTCGAGAGCTCGTTAGGAAGAGGCAGCGTGAACCGTCCTCACCGCCGGACCTCACAGCAGAGCCCGCTTCTGGTCGGAAGGACCTCACCGCAGCTCGTGTCCATTGGTGACAGTGGCGTCCAGTGGGAAGCCGCCGTCCGGTGGGACCCCGTTTCCTGATCTCTCTCCACTGCCGGCAGCCGGACTGAGGACGCTGACTGTGGTGTCTGCGGAAGTGGTCCCGAGCTGTGGCGGGCAGAGTGGGGTCTCCAGCCGGGCGGAGGAGCTGAGGGCCAGGTGCAGGCCTCATCTGTGCTCCTCCCCGCCCGCCCCCACTCTCCATGGAAATGGCTTTTTTGTAGAAATCTTTTCTGTTTTATGGTCTGGTTTATTCTGTTTTTATAGTTCTAAATACCACAAGTTTCTAAATCAGCTTTAGGCTTCTGTATGCTAAAAAAGTCCCATCCCGATAATGCAGGGTGAGCATCCCTCATCCAGAGAGCTGAAGTCAGAGCCCCTCCAAAGTGCAGAGCCTTGAGCAGCGTGACACTGCGGGTGGAGCACTCCGCACTGTGAAATGTTATTTGGTGCACAAAATGCCAAACATATTGTGTAAAGGTGCCTCAGGCTGTCGCGTGTAAGGTGTGTGCTCAGGCTTGGACTTGGGCCCCCTCATCATGTGTTGAGGGCACCGGAAATCCCAGACCCTCGGACTGGGGAGTGGGACTCGGCCTGCTGCATCCTGGGCCAGGCAGGACACTGGGACGCCGGGATCCTTCCACAGTTCCGGTGCCGTGTGTGAGCAGATCTCATGGCTCTGCACCAGGGGCCAAGCATCCTGGGTCAGAAGCGACTCTCCCTGGTCCACTCGGGTGCCAGTGAGTGGTGGGAGGAACCGGAAAGCCCTGGGCACACTGGCCTGGCGGGCCACCTGCTCAGGGCCTCGGGTCGGGAGACGCGGAGGGACTGTCCCTTGGCTGTGCAGCAGTCCTCCTGGGTGGTGGCCTCTGCTGCCCGGTCTGGAAGCTTCAGGGGGACACCAGCCATCCCCAGTGCTCTGGCTGTTCGCCGCGAGCCAGCTCCCTGACACGCGCGTGTGGCCTTCCTCTCCCTGCTGCGCTGCCCTCGCCTGCTGCCCCTGTCCTTGCTCAGGAGAAGCCGCCCCGTCCCTCTGACCACAGCAGAGCGCGAGCGCAGTGCCAGCCTTGGCTTTCCTTGGCTCGTGCGCAGGACTGAGGCGGGGCCGATCGCTGCGGTTCCAGGCAGTGATCCTGGGTCGCAACTCGGCCTCGGACCACTTTCTAATGAGCTGCTATTTTCAGAGGTGGCAGGAAAATCAGCTCAGGAAGCAGCGATGACGTTAAGAGGGAAATAAACAGCCGTGGCGGGAGGAACGAGATGGAAACTGTGCTGAGCGCAACCGTGCTGAAACTGCAGGCGCGGGCCTGGGGAGGGTGCGGCCAGCAGTCGGAGAACCTGGCGGGCATCGGGCACCATGGCGCAGGCAAGAGGCCGCTGCGGGCCAGCTGGGCGTGGGGTCAGTGCTTCCATGCGGGCTACGTGGGGCACAGGAGCCGCTTGGGGACGTGAAAAGGTCATGCACAGTGAAGACTCCGAAAAAGGAAATACCTGCATAGGATAAAAAGGAAAATAAACACAAGATCTTCGCATTTGTATTTTTGCTATTAGCCCTGTTTGCCCTTCAACAATATCAGGAACTCCTGACCAGAAGCAGAAGACAGCACTGCCCGCCTGGTCTGCTGCAGGTCAGGAAGCAGGTCACAGGGAAACCTGGGGCTTGGGCCAGACTGAAACAGGCTGCAGAAGCTTCAGAAACTCTGCATTTTACTAAGATTTAAACCATTTGAAGAAAAGGAGGAAATAAGGTGTCATTTCATGAGCAGAGGCTGGAGGGGACCACGAGAGGGTCTCAAGCTCCCTGAGAGCCCCACCTGCCTGCCGGGCACCTCCAGTGCTCTCAGCCTCCCCGGTACTCCCGCGTCATGGGAAGCTCACCCCAGGGCCGTCCTTGGATTAAGGCCACGTGTGTGGCCACCCCAAGAATTAGCGTGGTGTTCCAAGAGCAATGGTGGATGAGAAATTGTGCACAAGTTTTACGTTAAGAAAAGAAAAAGTAGAAGCACAGCCAGCCGTTAGAGGGAGTCAGCAAAGTGCTTGTCCCATGCTGGCCCCGTTCAGTAACACGGCAGGGAGACGGCTTTCACATGCTCACAGGGCCTGAGTCATGGGTGTTCTGTGTCTGCAAACTCCCTCCTCTGGGGCCTGAGATCAGTCCCCAAAACCACCACCCGACCCCAGGAGTCTCCTTCACGCCCACTGGAGGCATGGCCAGCTCCCTGTCCTGTCCTCCCGCTTGCTCAGTAAATGGCAAAGGCCAGATTTGCAACGTCACTTCTGGCTCACACAGAATGGAAAGCAGCTCCAGTGACGATCTCGGTTCTTCTTCTCTTAACAGTGGATCGATTTGCTAATGGACATAAATAAACTAAAGAACAGTCATGAAAAATAATCTTTAGTTTAATTTCCAAACGTCATTGAAGGAATGCCCAGTTTTATTTTGGAAGCACAGGGCGCATGGAAGACAAGCTCAGAGAGAGCAAAGTCTTTTGCAAGCACAAACCAAAGGAGACGGCCTGACAGGGCCGTGCTGCCTCAATCCCGTGAGAGCCTCTGCGGAGCGGGGTGCACGGAGCCCTGGGGGTGGCCAGGGACGGCACCAGGAGGGACGGAGGGCTCCTGGGTGCAGGGAGCCCTGGGGAGGACGCCAAGGAGCCAGCCCATTGCCCTGCTGTGTGGCCGAGGCCCTGCCCTGCCCCAGCTGCTCATCACGCCCTGTAAAGTCATGGCCTGAAGGATTCTACAGAAAAGCGCTGATGGGAAAGGTTTCCGGGGTGCGGGGCCGTGTCTCCGACTGTCCTGGGCACACACAGGCACCGGTTAGACATGGCTGCCTGGTGAAGTGGACACAGGGTCCCCACCCTGCAGGGAGGCCCGGCAGCCGCAGCCAGCTCCCCACGCATGTGGGAGTGAGAACAGGCAAGGCCGCTTTGGCGAGGGCCTATGCACTGTGGGTCCTTTGTACGAACACATCTCTGTCCCTACAGGGGTGACTTCAGCGAGATACTAATCCGGACGTGGAAAGAAGTTCAGAGCATGATAAGCAAATGCTACATATCGCTATTATTCTCCATGCTCAGTCTTCTTTGCTGACAGACATGTTTCTTCTTTTCCCCTCTCGCACCCAGAGAAGAAATTCCCACTATTAGAACAAAAATCATATTAAGTTCTTTCAGTCTCATGTATTTGCTTTGAAAATAATTGTTTTATATGAGAAAATTCAGTGTTATCCTTTGTAATTAAGTAGGGCATTCTGTGGAGCTTTGATCAAAGTTTGGCTGATTTGTTTTACTCTCACCACAAATGCAGCTGCCACACCTGGACGCTGTGCTGGCAGGTTTCAGAAACTGGTGACTTAGTGTCGCAGGGTGACACACCAGGCTCTCCTTTTTAGTTTTGTCATTCAAGTCATTGTTGGGCGCCTGGAACACACCCCTGAGCCAGCGCAGGAGTCCTGCCCACAGTGCGGGTGTGGCTCAGCACAACGTCACACAGAACTGTGCCACCGACTTTGTGGAGCTGGCATTACCTGCGTGTGGACAGCGTGTGGCCTGCAAAGGCTCACGGAGGTAGCTGTCATTTTCTCCATGACCTCCGCCTGTTAATTCACTGGTTTATTAATCACCTGCCAATGCTTTCGGGATGCAGAGTCCCAGACACTCTGAACAAGGCTTTGACAGCAAGGGACTCGTGGTGCAGTGGGGCACTGGCAAACAAATACACAGTCCCGATGGGGTGTGTTGGGCAGCGATTCCTACAGTCAGTGCTGGGCGTTAGCCTGTCTTCATTTTTATGAGAATGATTGCTACCTTTTCCCCTGGATCATAAAACAGTTCTGAAGACTTCAGGAAACATCCTGGTTGATGCTACTTGTTTAGTTCATTTGTGCTGCTGTAACAAAATACCTGAGTCTGGGTAGTTTATAAAGAGCAGAAAAGTGTTTCTCATAATCTGGAGCTGAGAACCCCACAGGAGTGAGGCACTGGCTGGCCTGATTTTGTTGAGGGCTGGTGTCTGCTTTCACCAGCTATGAATGTCTTTACTTGGTTCAGGGGAATACCTGTAGTGTTATTTTTTTTAAATTGAATTCTTTATAGGTACATTTTATATACAGCTCACAACCACACACAACATTGGGGAATTTGTAGCAGTATGTGACACAGGTCAATCCTCATTTTTACCCACATCCCCCCCACCCCCTATATACATACTCTTTTATTTTTTTCCGAATCATATTTATTCCTTCCCCTCATTACATACCCATACCAAATTCCCTTTGGATATTTCCCATTCTACAAAAACTATCATACATTCTAGAGCTCCTTTACATCTACAGGTGCCCATATCAAAGAAAAGATCTGGTATTTGGCTATCTGTGATCTATTTATTTCACTTATTAGTGTGTCCTCCAGGTGTATCCATGTGCACATAAATGAATGAATCTTGTCGTTTTTATGGCAGAGTAATATTCCATTTTTTAAAAAAACACATCTTCTCCAGTCTCCTGTTGATGGGCATTTGGGTTGTTTCCAAGATTGGGCTATCACGAACTGAGCTGCTAGGACCAAGGGTGCACATCTGTCTTTCCAATGTGATTTTTTAAATTCCTTTGGGTATATTCCTAGCAGGGGGATGGCAGGGTCGAATGGGGCCTCTAGTCCTAGTTTTCTGAGGCATCTCCACGCGTAGTATTATTTTTAAAAACAACCTAACATTCAAATAGCCACTGTGCGTGCCCTGCTGTGGGAGCTGGGACTCTGTCCGGCTCCCCTCCCGGGCGCCCTGGGCGGCTCTGCTGCTTGCTTTGGCCGCTGGGTCAGGGAAGTGTCTGGGGCAAGACCGGGCGCAGTCTTACACCCTGAGTGAAGAAACTAGAGTCTGTCTCTCAGGGATCTTCGTTCTTAGCAGACTTCGGTTTCACCGCGACTCTGGCCTAGAGGGTGAGGGAAGTCATGGTGAAGGGCGGACCCTGGGCTGTGAACCTGTGCAGGCCGAATCAGGCCCTGCAGCGTGGGCACGGTGCAGCCCACCAAGGTAAACTCCACCTGAGCTGGAGAACTGGACTGAGAAGCCTGTAGAGATACCGCCACAGCGCTTGGTTGGAAGAGAGATTAAGTAGAAGAGCTAAGAAAGTATTTGGTTTAATAATAAATACCTGTAAAATCATACCTAGTTGCAAAGAGTTCAGTGTTAGCAGGTTATAGGATGTGTGTATGTGTGTGTTTGTATGTGTGTCTGTATGTGTGTCTGTGTGTTACTGAGAACTGAGCTACTAAACTCAAGGCCTTCACACTGAGCTACACTCCTGTCCTTTTTTGTCTTTTATTTTGAGTCAAAGTTTCACTAAGTCTCTAATTTGCCTGAGCTAGGGGTCAAAGTTGTAATTCTCCTGCCTCAGGCTCCCAGAGTGCTGGGCGTACAAGCATGTGGCCACCGACAGGCTGTCTTTGCTTCCCTGAGGTTCCGATCAGAAGCCCCTGGTGGCTCTGCACTCTGCCATCCCATCTAAGAAATGCTGCTTGTGCTGCTCTGAGCACCCTGCTGTCCAGAGGGCCCTGGGCCTCCTCCGAGGAGCGCGTCCCTCCCTGCTGGGCACCCGCGAGGAAGGCCACCTCCCAAGCTCTCCTTCCAGCACCTCAGATGCGGAGGTCTGAACACTTCGTGGCTTTGAAAACCTAGGGGAAATGTGCTGTGCTTCTTTTGTCTTAAATTCTACGTGCACAAACTGTCCCTAAGCGGCTTTGGCCTATAATCCTAGCTGGTCGTTAAATAATGCGTTGTCTTGCAATTAGGTGCAGATGGTTTTGAGCTGTAATCAGATAAACAGAGCTGCTTAGTGATGGTTCAATTTCCGGGTTGGATTTGGACCTTAATCTCCGTCTAACAGATTAGAAGCCCTTTCCAGAGATCTGTGACCTTTCACTGTGGTCATGCAGCCTCAGCCAGCCTTGGAAAGGGTGCCCGCTATGCTGCCGTTGAAGGGAAGGCGTTCGTCCACAGAGCACTCCGTAGGGCAATAATCTCAACCGTTTGCACCGTGATTCCTGGGAAGTCAGTGCACAGATGCGGATAAGAAGGTGAAAGGCACGAGATGCTGGATTAGATGTGACCGTAGCTGGAGATCTGGCCCAGCCAGAAGAGGCGCAGCTGCGGGCTGGGAGGAGCTGGGCTGCCGAAGACGGTGGGGACGCTGCCAGGAGCAGAACCGGGTCAGGGCAGACTCGGACTCCAGCAGCTGCCACACTGAGAGCAGGCTCTGACCGTGGGGTGGCTTTCTCTGCAGAATCAGAGCTGAGCAGCGCAGTGTGGGGTGTCTGCTCTCCCTGGGCCGGGTGGGTCCTCGGTGGGCAGAGCAGGGACTGACACTGAGGCTGTGATTCTTGCGGCCGTGTTTCTGTAGAGCGTCCACGTGCTGTTGGGTCTTTCTCTTCCCCTGTGGCTCTTGTTTAATACAGTTGTGCTGCTGTAACAAAATACCTGAGTCTGGGTAGTTTATAAAGAGCAGAAAAGTTTCTTGTAGTCTGGAGGCTGAGAGCCCCACAACAGCGAGACACTGGCTGGCCTGGTTTTGTTGAGGGCTGGTGTCCGCTTCCACCATGGCCCCTCTTTCCTGCATACTGTGGGGACAGAAGGGCAGGAGAGATCCCTGCAAGCTCCAGTCCTCTGACAGGGCCCAAGGTAGGACTGAGATGCAGTGACCCCGGGCGGCAGCCAAGGTCACCCTGCAACGTGTCTGCTCCACACCGCACCAGCACAAAATGTCAGCAAAGCACTTGGCTGACGGGACACACCCAGCCCCCTTGTGAGACAGGGAGGAAGGCAGGATGGGGTGGCTCATCCCCAGAAGTCACACCACAGAATCCAGGAGGCCTCAGCCGGGCCGGGCTGCCCGCACCACCGCCATGCCCCTTCTCACAGCTGCCGGACCCTAGTGCCATCAGCGCCAGCTGCAGATGAACATGGAACTGATCAGACTCAGCAGGCGCGGTGGGACCAGAGAGGCCGCGTGACGCTCACTGCCCCCCTAGGGACCTCTTCGGTGTCAAGGTGGACAGCTTCCTGGATGTTCTGGAATGACACCGATGCCTCCATCTGCTCAGAGCCCAGTTAACACTTTGAATATTCTGCCCAACTTGTTTTAGCTATGTGTGTGTGTTTTAGATTTTGATAGCATCTCAAAACAAGAGGGTAAGTGGCTCTTCTTGTGTCTGGCCTGTTCCGTCTCCTCCGTGGATTTTGGAAAGTGCGCTCAGTTTTTAACTTGACAGTCAGATAAGATTTCAACATGTCCTGTCTTACCATGTACTCTGGGCTCTGAAAGGAGACAGTGCCTCTCCAAGGTGCCCCTTACCACCCCTGTGAGAGGAGGGGCCGAGTGACCGACCAGGCGTGAGATACAGAGGCCAAGACCCTAGTCTTGAGGACACGCCCCGTGCAACTGTGGAAACTGAGGCAGAATTCAGTGTGGCAGGCCTTCCCGGGTGAGAACTGAATGCTTGAGCAATGCCGGGACCGGGAGCAGAAGCTTCTACTGCTGAACTCTTTCCCTGCTGATTGAGAGGAAGAAATATAAGCATCATGCAAGCTCATGTTCTAGCATGTTGTTCACACGTGGTGGATGAGATCTGGCTTCTTCCCGTGTGGAAACTCGGCACCCATGTCCGTCACGGTCTCCTGCAGCCTTACGGCAGAGCAGGGAATCAGAGGCAGGCGCTTTAAGAGGCACTAGTTTAGCATTTGCTTACTTAGTTAAAGATCATCCCCAGCAGAGGCCCCTTGGGAGGAATCCATGGCTCATTGGGCCCCGTGGGGAGGGCGGTAATTAAGCTCCGAAGGCTGCACTGATGTTCAGCTAAAAGCTTGTCTTTAAATAGTAATACACGGGCACGTAAGTGCAGGCCCTCGGGTAGCTGTTGACACAATGCGCCGAGCTGGCACTTGGTTCTATAAAAGCCAAATTGAAGAAACTGTTATGAACTCATCTGCATAAAGCAGCGTGATTCTGCCTCAGGGCGCCAGCAGCAGGGACCAACCAGCCGTGCTTGCCGCCTGTACAGCTCTGCGCGGCACTGAGGCGCTGGGGACACAGATGCCAGGCTGCTCCCGCCTGGCGAGAACCTCGCTGAGGACACACGGAGGGATTTCTGCAGGCAGCTACAGCGTCTGCCACCGAGGATGCCATGTGGGCCCCGACTCCCCTCCCTCCCCGCAGGGACACTGCTGTTCTGGGCAGTATGGAAGCCCATGTGGCCTGTGCTGCGCACACTCGAGAGACCCTGCCTCGTGCCAGGGCAGGGTGGGTGAGGAGCGGAGTGCAGTGCCTGATGCCTCGGAGGGTACCCTCCCTCCTTTGAGCTTTTCATTTTTTTCCCTTTAAAAGGTATTCTGTGCTCTGGCTCTCGGTTTTCTGTGCTCTATTAATTATGCAAACCCTTTTGCTTCTGTATGTAAACAGAGCATTAAAATTTGAGGCGTGAGGAGAATGGTTTTCACTGGCCTGACAGCTTGATCCCGGGGCTCCCGAAGCAGCGGCAGCCCTGCTGAGCGGAGCCGGCCCTCGAGTCTCTGCAGTGGAGGGGGCTCAGCAGTGCTGCAGGACCCAGAGGGAACAGGGCGCTGCTGGTCCCGGGCTGCAGGTGGCCCCGCCTCTGCGCTGGCCCCGTGGGGGGCGGGGCTGGAGGCGGGAGCGAGGACTCGGCAATCCCACCCTGCCCGAGCCGAGGGCCACCTCCATGTGGGCTCCTTGCTTGATGTTATAGGGAATTGGATGGCGTTGACCTAGATTTCAAGAAAAAAATACTCTTCCCCCCAAAACATAAACAAAAAGAAAATAATACTCCCCACTGGCTGCTCCCGTCAGACATGAGCCTCTGCAGAGTGTGCTGGAGCCTCTGCTCCCAGAGCCTCTCCCGGGAAGCGGGCAGCTGTGCCCCATCGGATGTGGCTTCTCTCTCCCTCATGGGCACGGGGCAAGGCCAGCAGCGCCTGGGTCCCAACAAACAGAAGAGATCCGAACCCATCATGGGGATCCTGCACGCAGACCTTTAGCCAACGGACCCGGCTCGTGGCTGTTACATCTGTGTGGAGAGGCTCACAGGCAGTTGTGTGTATGGGGAGAGAAGCCTGTTCTCGTCCTCACCCTGGCTCTGGGCTCTGCACAGCCTGCAGACCTGGCCAGGATGGGACTCGGGCCTGTTTCCCACGCCATGTCTCAGGTCCAGGGAAGCGGGAGAGCCCGCACGCAGCTGCGTCTGGGCTGTGTCCTGTCCTCCCGGAGCCGAGTCCTCTCCGGACTAATGTGCAGGCACTTCCAGAGGTGGGGTGGAGGCTCCCTGAGGCCAGCAGGGAGCAGCACGCAGCTGCCCCTGGAGCTTGGAGAGTAGGAGGGAAGCGCTGGGGGCCGTGACCGGCAGTCCCAGAGGGCAAGCGCGGCGTGCAGGCCCAAAGCGCAGGGCTCTTTCTGGATCATTGCTCGCCGAAGATCAGCGCGTGTCCCGTGGTGCAGTGGGGCTGGGGAGCGGGGGCTGGGAGTGGGGCTGAGAAGGACTGGAAGGCAGGAGGCCGTGTTCACAGGAGCTGCTTCGGCACAGTGCTACAGGCTGGGTGGCTTTTGAACAGCAATTCCTTGTGTTCTGGGATCCAAAGTTGGCATCGGGTCGGCAGCAGAGCGGTGTCTGGGCAGGGCCCATGTCACTGGTCTCCACACATGGTGGGCAGCAGAAAAAGAGCAGGGCTGTCCAGTCCCTGACCCCACGCTCCAGGTCTTGCCTTCCTCACCTACTGCCCCCCCCCCCCGGCCTCGAGCTCACGACGCTGTCACGTGGGGTTAGGTTTCAGCTGATCACTTCCTGTTAGGAAGGGTAGGGCTGCAAACCTCCTTCAGCATTGTGCGGGGAAGACAGCGGCCTCTAAGTGTGACCTCGTGGCCCCCTGAACCCTAAACACTTCTCTTTTTATAGCTTCAAATTCATGTCAAGTGGGCCCTTTCCAGCGGTGGCTATAAAGAACATTTACCTTTCCTTTTTGAAATTAAATGCTTAGTTTTTTAAGTGGCCTACATGTTTGGACTAACCAAGTACCTCTGTGGAATTCAGTCCATTAGAGAACACTCGGATGGACGCTGACACGGGGCCACACCAGGCTGTGTTCAGCGTGTCAGCACGTGGAGTGGCCGCGTCTTGGCCCGTCGTCCTCTGTGGGCTCCACGTGCCCGTCACTCCCAGTGTCTCACCTGTACAGGTGGTGGTTTGCCCAGTCCTACAGTCAGGCCTAAAGGGCCCCTTCTGCGAGGTGGGCGTTAGACTACACAGCCAACGCCAGGCTGCCTGGTGTGATGTAGGCCATGTCCACAACAAATGCCATCTAAAGTTACTGCAAATAACAACATATATTACTTTCAGAGCAGTTAAACATTGATGAATTGGGGGCAAGTTGCTCCTGATATTTTCTGACCATCAATGTATTGGAAAAATGATTCTTCCTTACTGATAATCACATTGTTTCAGTGAATAATTTTTTTGTGGGGGGTGATTGAACTTGGGCCCTTGTGTTTGCAAGATAGGCACAGTACCACTTAATTTAAATCCCTGGCCATGCAAGTTGGTTTCAGGTTTTGTAGATCTTCTGCATATATATATATACCTTTTTGCGTACACATGTGCATTTTAAAATAAAGCATTTGAAAAATTTCAACTTTGGAAAAATGTCTCTAATTAGCAAATAATTTTCAATTCATGAAATGCACTCAACTCAGAGAAATGGTATAGGTGGGAATTTGTGAAAGGAGAGGTTAGGATTCCATCCTTGAAATGCTTCCATTTAAGCTCTGTGTTTATTGTATGGATTTAGGATATCTAACGCTTACTAGCATGTGCTGTGCTTCATTTTTACTGGTAAATTTACCTTCCACATATATCATATTTTACATTTTTATATGTATACTGAAACAAGATGAAATGTATACTGAAATGTACTGAAAATTTCTAGGCTACTCCCATTATAATAGGGCTTGCTTTTCCTTATTGAAAATGTTTATATGTTCTTTCTGTAAAACGTAGAAAAGAACAACACCTTGTAAAAATTATCTTGATGTAGAAAAGGGCTCCTTTATATCGACCTTCTATGCACATGAAAAACTGAATTGTCTTCTAATTACTTCATTTACAGCACATGATCTTTTAATAGTAATGTGATTTCCTTTAACAAAATATTCTCTCTCTGTGGTGACTGTATTGGCTCAGTACTTGTTGGTGAAGGTAAAGACAGACTGGCCAACCCACAGGAGAATAGGATGTGTAGAGTGGATGACACCCACGTCGGCCTTGCTGTGCCTGCAAAAGAAGTCAGGGCAGTGGCTGGGTGCAGACTGTTTCCTTTTGTGAATGTCTGTTCATTGCCCTTCTGTATTCTGAGTTCCATTCTAAAAGCTCTTGTATTGTAGACAGTTTCATTTGTTGACTTTTTTATCAAGCATCCTGTGATTGGAAAGAATCAAGGTCATATTTAGAGAAAACACACAAAGCAGAGAAATCTTGGTCCCTGCTGCAGAAGCTCATGAAGTAGTGGGGGAAGGTCAGGGAACAAGATGAGGCCATGGCTACTGACAAGGGGGTAGACAGTGCTAGTGTGCAAATAGTCTTTGAGTCATACGGGAGTGGAGTGAGAGAGGAAGACTGTTCCACCTGGACAAACCATGCTGCTCATTGGAGGACCAGCCTTTGGTCTGCATCAGGCCACCTGAGAATCACAGTCCTTCACAAGTGTTCAGTGCAAGAACATTAATGAGAAGCACAAAATGTGCTTCTTGAATCTTGGCAGAGCATGTGAAGGGAGCAGACATCAACTGCAGAGGGACCTGTTGTAGTCTGCCAGCTAATGATTAGTGGATGTTGATTAGGAACTCATAAACTAGAATAACTCTTCAGTTAACATCTCTCTTCAGGAGATGTTTGCATGTGAACACAAATGCAAGCCCCTCTGCCTGAAGCTGTCTGTACTGAGGATCGTGCAGGGTACCAGAGTGCACCATCTCTTCCCTTCCCATTTTCCATAGGACGTAGGAGAAAATGGGACCATCAAACATTGTACATAAATAGAGAAAAGTGATTCTTTTACAAATAAAACCATTAAGCAAAATGAGATATGCCAGGTATGCTCTGGAATGTGTCTACATATGGAGACTATGCATTCTTCTAAATAGATTCTTAAGCCATTCTTTCCCTTCTGAAAAATCTCATGAATTGATTTTTTTGCCTATAAATAACACCCTTTCTCACCCCATTAAAAGCAGGGATCTACAGGAAAGGAAGCAAACTCCATGCTCAGTGTCTTACCAAGCTGGGTTCAGCCCTATACCCTCTCACTGATTCTGTTTTACTTTCAAATGGCTGTAGTCTTTCAAACTTGTTTCTGAAAAATAAAATCCTTTTAAAAAATTAAGCTTCATGTGAAACCCCAGGATCCTAGCAGAAAATTCCAGAGATGCCCCAGTTGACCCTGTGTAGATTTCAGTGTCCAGCAGCCTTGTCCTCCCTAGCCACGTGCCCTTTCCCGGAGATCCCTGAGGGTCTCTGACTGGACCTTTGGGTTCAAAGGACTCTGAACTGGGAAGCTTCTTCCTAGTCCCAAACTCTGACCTCTAAAAGCTTCAGGCAGAGGGCCTTGCATTTGTGTGCAACCATCTCCTCCTCAGGGTGGTTATTGTAGTTTATGAGTTCCTAGTAAATATCCACTAATCATAAGCTAGCAGACCTACATTGGGTCCCTCTGCAGTTGATGTCTGCTCCCTTCACATGCTTTGCCAAGATTCAAGAAGCACATTTTGTGCTTCTCTGTGCCTGGATTGGTCTTTTCCTCTTTTTGATTTATGAATCAACCTACCCTCCTGTTATTTTCATCCTCCACTATGTTTTGGCCTTCTGCAGGAAAGAAGAGACCTGGGGAAAGACCTCAGTGACCTGGAAATGGAGGAGGCACAAACCCACCACTACACCTGAGAGGCCGAGCGGCCTTCCAGGCTGAGTAACTGAGGGTGGAAGGTTCCCTTGCACCAGGTCCCTGTCAGGCAGACCATTTGGGTGGTCCCAGACTCTGCAGCCCTCCTGTCACTGTTCAGCCTCTCACTGGCAGAATCTGCTGAGATGCAAGGATAGACACGGCCTGGGCCCCAGGTCAGGAACTCATAAATTCATAGGGGAGAAAGGAGATGACTTCCCCAGACGCAGGAGGTGCTGGGTGCCATGCTGTTCTGTGCACTGCTGTAGTAGTGTACAGCAAAGCAAGTGCCTTCTGTCTCAATCTGCTGTCTCAGTTTTGGAGGCAGAAGTGTGATACCCTGTATGGCAGGTCTGATTCCTCTGAGCGTGGGGCTGCTGTTCCTGGTCCTTCTAATTTCTGAGGTTTGCTGCCCATCTTTGCTGACTGCTGGTGTGTAGGAAGTGGCCCAGTCTCCACTATGGCCCCCTTGGTATTTTCCCCTGCGTGTGTCTATTTCTGTGTTCACGCCCCCCCCCCTTTTTTTTGAGACAGGGTCTCACTTTGTAGTTCAGGTTGGCCCTGAGCTCACTATGGAGCCCAGGCAAGCCTCAAACTCAGCAATCCTCCTGCTCTGCCTCCCGAGTGCTGGGATGACAGGCGAGAGCCACCACGCCCGGCACTGTGGTATGTGGTACTGATTGCCGGTGGGTGTCGCCCACCATACCTGGTAGTGTTGTATGTGGTTACCAGGGATCAAACCAGGGTCCTTGTGCTTGCTAGGCAGGTGCCAGAATCACTGAGCTAAATTTCTGGCTCCAACTAAATTGAAATTCCCACTCTCCTTTTCATAAGGCTGCTGGTCCATCATTCCCCTGTATGGTTTATTTAATCTGATTCCATTTGTGGTGACCTTGTTTCCAGATAAAAACCAAGGTCCTGGGAATTAGACTGTAGACTGGTAAGGGAAAGACAGGGCTCGACCACAAAAGGGAGCATCTTGTCCATTAATTTCACTGTGTGATGTTAGGTGTTACCGAGGAATGACTGACTAGTTTTTCAAAAGCGCTACTCATTCCCGGACGTGCTGGGTGAGGAGAAGAGAAGGTGGTAAAGTTCATGGTTTCAGCGAGTTGGTTCGTTCTGTGCGTCTCTTTCTCACTCTGGCTGGTTCTTGTTGAGTAGATACAAGATTTCTGTAGCCCCCAAGAACTTTGTTTGGTGGAGAGACAGTTGAGTAAATTGTTAAAGTATAAATTTATTCAGAGTGTCCCTACTGAGAGATTTCTATGGGTCCCTGGTCCATATGCAAGAAGTGAGCTCCTCAAGTGGGAGCAGCAATGTGGATTTTACCCAGATATTAGGAGTAAACTGAAGATTTTGAAATTCTGGGAGCTGGGACCAAATCACTGACATAAGCAAATTAAAGGAAAAAAAGATTATTGTTGCTCAAGGTGTCCCTGGTTTCTGTTGGTGGCTCGGAGGCCGGGCATCATGGCGGGCTGGCATGGGGGTACAGCTCTCACCATGGTGGCCCAAAGCCATGCTCAGAAAGAAGCAGGGAGCCCTGTGCCCTCCGGAGGCCCCACCCCCGGCGGCGTGCTCCGCTGTGAGGTCTCCGGGTTAAGCACAGATGAGCCCCACACCCGACCTCTCCAAGTGCCGCTCGTCCTGACTTCCCGGGGAGCCATGTCCTTCTGGGGACTCGGGCCCAGCACTGTCACTGCTGGGCTCTTCTTGAAAGACTTGGTGCATTTTAAATCGAGTTCAGAAATGATGGCTGAAATGATGCCTTCCTCACTCAGCTGGAGGCTGTATTTCCGTGGCAGTCTCCACTCAGGCTCTGGGCCCGCAGCCTGAGACCCCGGCGGTGCGGGGGGCCGCGGCGGCCCCTCTGTGTGGACTGTAGACAAGGCCGTAGTGTGTCAGGCAGTACAGTAAGAAAGTCAACCCCGTAACTAGGAACAGAATGTGACAGTGATAATTGTATGTGTCCTAGAAATTATATGGATGTGAAATTGTTTCTGGAACTTTATATTTAAAATTTTCTGACTGTGGTTGACCACAGGTAACTGAAACTTTAAAAAGTTTAATTGTGAAATAAAAGGATTAATATATCACTGAGATTAAGTCTATACTCAGCATTCAAATTATGCTGGAATTCAGTGATACATTTTGAGTTTTAAATTCTGTCCATGTTATTGAAAGCCTTTGGCGCTTACATGGTCTAACATGACCTCTGTGCAGACCTCGTCTGTGGGTGAGGTCGTGTCTGCGGGCCTGGGGTCCGGACCTCAGCCTGGAGGTGTGGAGTGGACACCTAGCATTGCCTCTAGCAGCAGAGCCCTGACCTCCGCTTCCCTTGGCTGTAAACGGGATGTACTAATACTTGTGCCATCTTGATATTCCCTCACCTGACTGCCAGCCCCGAGGACTGAGCTGCACTGGTACCAGGCACAGCATGAGGGACCCAGGGGTGGCACGCTCGTGGCCTGCACTGGCCAGGAGAGGTGTGGCTGTGGGGCTGCTCCCCACACCTCCAGTTCCAACTTGCAAATGCCCTCTGCCAGGCAGGTGTTTCCCTGCAGCCGCCCTGGCGGTCCCAGCGTGGAGGCACAGCCTGCTCTCAGCCCTGTGCAATCTGGAGGCTCAGAGTCTTCCCTCCCGCCTCACCCCCAGGTTGTCGTCCCACAGCCACAAGACCCCGCAGCACTGGGCAGCTCTCCTGGGTGCTGGGTTCTGTCACCCCTTCGCCCACATGGCCCCTGACCTCAAGCCTGGAGCGGGCTCCTGGCCATCCCTATGTCCCCTGGGCCTAGCGTGGTGCCGTGGTAGCTGTGAGGTGCTCAACTAATGTGTGTTAAGAAGTGAAACGAAAGCCAGGCAGCGTAGCACACGCCTGTAATTATAGCACTCGCGGCTGAGGCAGGAGGATATTTGTGAGTTTGAGGCCAGCCTGGGCGACATAGTGAGTTCAAGGGCATTGTGACCTACATAGCAAAATCCTGCCTCAGAAAAATAAAAATCAGGAAAGGTGTAGCCTTTAGGAAAATAGATGAAGGGTCAGGCAAGTAGCTTAGCAGCACAGCACCCGCCTGGCCAGCTCCAAGGCCTTGAATTTGATCTCCAGGACCAAAAATGAAGAAGAAAAGAAAAAAAATTTTAAAATACAGTGTTCTCGTATTGAAGGTTAACTATAATCCATGGTCTTCATGCTGATGAGATTGAAAAGACTAAAGGTCTAAAGAAAGCATGCTTTTTGGGGTGCAGTGGAGCAAAGATTTGCTGAGAACTCAACTTCGTTGTCCTATCTAAACTCTACCCTGATTCTTGGCTTCGTGCCTGCTTTTGCGCATGAGGCCGTCAGTCTCAGGAAGTCTCTGGCCGAGAGCGCGCATGTGGTCTTGAGCCTTTATTTTTGGCACTCCCTCGGGCTGAGCACTCTGCTGATCCTGTGCACACGTGTCACGTCTTGCCAGGTTCGGGGCACACGCGTGACTGCCCTGCTGTGAGTGAGGACGGATAGGCGTGGCCTGCCGACTGTGGGAAGCAGCTGTGGGATGGGCCCGAACGCCGGCCACGGCGGCCCAGATTGCACCCCAGTGAGTGCTGCCAGCTCTGGGGAACTGCGGCAGGCTGACGCCCCCGCTCCGAGTTGTAGCTGTCTGTTCCGCATTCTCCCTTCCACAGCCCCCGAAGCTCATGTCCCTGGTGAAATGGGCAGAGGTGTTGCCGGGCAATCAGCAGCTCTGGCCACGATCTGACGTCAGGCCACACTCATCTTCTAGGCCACGGGAGAGCAAGGAAGGCTCTAATTAAGGCAGGTAGCACAGAGGGTGATTGGGTTAGTCCCCTTCTTTCTACAGCCTCACCCCGCTCTCTGGCTACTTCCCAAGCACCCTTCAGAGTGTCCAGGTGGTCGATGATCAGGTCTCTCTCTGCACTGGCCCAGGCTTTGCCTTTGCTGAGCTGGAAGACTAGATCTGCATCTAGTTTAAGCGTCTTCTCGTTTTTGTGTTTTGTGCTTGAAATCACTCTTTGAAAAGTACCAACGTGACAGGCATATTTAAAAATCTCCCCCTCGCTGCTGGTGTAGGTCGCTGTCTGGGAGGGTGGCCAGTAGGGGTGCACCTCACCCGAACAGGGCACTGTCGAAGGCGCCCACCGGCCCTGTGCTCCAAGCGGCCCCGGCAGGGTGCCCTCGCCGTGAGGGAGCGGCGTGCGGGAGGCACCTGGGGCTGCAGCCAGGCCACAGGGCTGTGCGCTTGTCACACGGTGTAGGCCCTTCAGCGACATTAGCGAGGTGTGCATTTTCTGGTTGATCTTCGAGTTTTCCTTTTCTTATACATGAGTGGAGGAAAACCTTGACTTTCTTCTGAACTGTCACAAGTGACATTTACTTTTCTCCCCGGTGGAAAGTACTTGAAATAATTAATATCCAAGAATATCATCTTGATACAGCGACTTGCTCCTAGAGAAATTCCAAGGTTAGAAAATGTCAAAAGAAATCTGAATTGATTTTGCCACCTGGGGTCAAATTTTCTATTCTTGTCATAAAAGTCAATTTTCATGAAAATTTTTCACATACTATAACTTGGGAGTATCATAATTTCAATGGATAAAAAATATACATTTGCCCTTTAAGTTTTGATTTTAAATACAGATCATTGCTATTGGGGTTATACCTCCTATTTTATAAACTCCTGAGCTTTCATAGAAATGATGTAATGTCTGTTCACCAAGAAAGTTTTAAATATTGCAGAACTCTTTAAAAATAGAATTGTACTTATAATGCATCAGGTATTGGTAACAGAATATGGAAAAATTAAAACAATTGCATAGAATTTTGCTTAAGAAATTAACTTCTGAGCAGTTGGAATATTGGAACTCAGGAAAGCTCTAATCACCTAAATAGATCGTAGGGTTTTATTTTCCATCCTACATAGAGGGAGGGAGCAAGGGGTGGATAGATGGATAGACAGATGGGTGATGGACAAACAAATAGATTTCTTTTAACTGCTTATATATTTGGATAAGTATTGTGCTTCAGATATTTAATTAGGAAACAAGAAAGAACCAATTTTTAAATGGACTTTGGAACATTTAAAATACTATTTATCCACATGTGTCAATCTATCATCTCAAAATACAAAGCAACTTCTTTACATGCATTCACAAGTGCGTGGACCCAGGCACACATACTGGCAGGAGAACGTGGTCTCGATTTTTATTAAGCCAAGATAACGAGGGGCTGTTTGTTATGTCCCAAGGTCCTGCAGCAACGGTGGGGCCCCAGAGTCCCTTCCCATTCAGCTCCCCATTCTTGCTGACCTTCTGCAGGTTTCTGCACTGACGTTGTGGAGCTGAGCTCATTTGTGATATTCTTCCTATTGGCACATGTGTGCACACGCACATGTTCTCTCTCTCTCTCTCTCTCTCTCTCTCTCTCACACACACACACACACACACACACGGCTTCCGTTTGCTGGCGGCAGCACGCGCCTGGCCTGTTGGGTCCCCAGGGCCCCCTGCACACTCTCAGCTCAGCTGCAGAGGCTGGGGTGACTCCAGGGCCTCCATGACCACAGGTCCCGCCTGGACCTCATCCTGCCAAGGCTGTCGCTCGGGCTGGGCTCCTCCCTCTTCCGGTGCGGCCTCTGGGAACAGCGCCCATCCCCAGGGCCTCCGGTCTGCACACTGCCTGCACCGCGCTTCCTCGGGGCCTGAGTGTGGAATGTGGCCCATGTGTGGCACGCACGGCCCTTGTCATGCCCGCACGCCTTCCAGGGCCCGCACACTGTGCCCACTCTCTCCCGCCCGGGCCGTCTCCCCAGGTCCAGGCCCGGCGTGTCAGCTCCGTACACAGCGCCTCAGCCTGAGCGGAGCTGCTCTCACCAGATGGTTCGAGAACCTGGTTTGGAAGGTGGGATAAGACTCACGCTTTGCTTTCCTTTTTTGATCTTTGTTCTTTTTACTGGAAATGATCAGCCGACTTACCTGATATTTATTAGTATTTCAGCCTCACTCTTCGTGTTTGTGTCACTTGGCCTCTGTGACATATCTAACCCAGCTCTTCTTCATAGAGCAGCAAATGGGAAGGGGACCAAGAGACGGGGAGTGTGGGAGGCACGGAAGAAAACAGAATTAGGGTGCTAAGTCCAGGCTCCGACGCCCCATGTCATGTGCTGCCAGCGTGGCAGGAATGGAAAGGACAAACATGCCTCCTGCCTGGCTTTGGCCACACACTGGCCACGCCCCGTGCATCTGGCTTGGTGGCGTGCTTTGGCCACGGCGCGGGCTGCACCAGACCCACGGAGCAGTGGCCCTGGCTGTGGTCAGTGCGCTCAGTTCTTGCAATCTCCCCTCAGTAAAGGCCGACCTTGAACACCATGAGAGTTAGGCAGTGGGTCTGAGGGGCTGAGACCTTTTCTTCTGCGTGTGTCACACTGGCAGAGGGGACGGCCCGCCAGCCTGCAGCCCCGACAGCCCTGTGAGCGCTTGCTAGGTTCGGGAAGCTGTTACTTGGTTTTCCTGCGGGAAGAGGAGAAAGAGAGACACCAGAGGAGAGACTGCCGGGAGTTATCTGAGTCTTCTAAGGATTTCCACTGAGAAACGGGGGCTCTCGGGGTGATTCTGAATGTTTCCTTTAGCCCAGAGTCATGTCTACAATATTCCCATCGCTCTTTTGTACTGGAAAGGAGGAAAGGAAAACCCCGAGAAATGTGCCAAGAGCATGACTTGCCCTGCCCAGGTAGGGCCCGGGCGAGCTGCTAAGCTGTGAGGCGCCAGGGCCTAAAATAGAGGTACCGCCTCGGGGGATGGGGACACAGACCCGAGCGTTGAGGAGACCCGCCTGGTCTCCAAAGGCATGGAGATGGCGCGCGCCAGGGGACTCCATGAGCCAGAGCAAATACAGAAAAGTAGAAGTCCTTGACAGTCCGAGAACCCCCACGGTTTTCTCAGTTGGGAGCAAGAGACGCCAGTGACAGGTGCATCCAGGCATCTCTGCGCGGGAGGGCTCAGGAGCGCGTACGTCGGGGGACCCCGAGGTCAGGCAATGCTCTGAGGAGGGGAGTGGGGCAAAAGGGAAGCCAGACACTGACAAGGAGAAGGCGCATC
>PVIC010019576.1:0-30401 GCA_004025085.1 Thryonomys swinderianus
ATATGTGGTTACTAGGACCTTGCGCTTGCGAGGCAGACGCCGGAAACACTGAGCTAACCCTCCAGCCCCTAAATCTATTTCTTGATGTCATGCTAAGAAACATCTTTCTTCCCTTTGAAATTACAAAAACATTCTCCAGTATATATGGCATTCTAGAATATACATTCCAGTCATTTTTCTAGTTTTTTTTTTCACATTGTTTTCTGGTTATACATTCTAGATCTACCTTTTGCTTTCCCATCTTTATCTATAGTTTCTGAAGACTGCATAATGAATTAATACAAACTTAGTGGCGTTAATCAACACAAATTATTCTCCTGTTTCTGGAGAAGATCAAAATCACGGTGTCAGTAGAAGCTGTGGGTACATCTCAATTCTATCCATTCTTGTTGTGTATCATACACTATCTGTACATGGATCTGTCTGAACAGTTCTGTTTTGCAGATCTTTTCTGTAGTTTCCGTGCTTTCACCATCGTGTTTTATTTGTTCGTAACAGTGATGCAGGCTGTGTTCAATTAGTCTGCCCCAAATAAACTCTTGACCATTGTTTACGTTTATGAATTATAGAATGAATGATACCAAAGATAACTCAAATTGACATTTGGTTGACATTAAATGTATAGATTGTACGTTAAGTACAGGAGAAATATTTGAATAATTGTTATTAAAGCATCTTTTTTCTTATTTTCACTTTATAATTACTAATACAAAGGTATTGACTTCTATATATTTTATCTGGCCATATATTGAATTTTCGTACTGATTTTATTTTTAGGGTTATTAGGAAATGTATAAATATTATATCATTAGCAAATTGGTGTGATCTCATATTCCTTGCCAGTAGTATTCATCACATTCTTACTCTATTGGGTCCAAAACTGTTCTTCCAAGTTTTCATCTGAGTGAGAGCTCCTCCCTCCTGGGCCAGACAGGTTATTAGGTAACCAAAGAAGCTGGCAAAGCTCTCTTCCCATAGTACCACCAGGCCAAGACCGGTTTACAGCTCATTTCTAATAAACCATCATGTTGAAAGGGTTGATGGTTTCTAATAAATTCTCTTAGATTTTACCTCATAAATTTTTATCAGAAATACAAATAACTATTCAGAATTATAGAATATAGTTTTATATATATCCTTATAACCTAGAGTTGAACTCTCCTGGTATTTCTAGAATAATTTAAACTTTAATTAGCTATGTTCTGTATAGTTGCTCTGTATATTCTTGGACTTCAGTTTAATACAAATTCTTTGCATCATCTTCACTGAAACACATGGTCCCCTTGTGCTTTATTATAGTTTGGTTATCTAGATTGCATTAGCCATGAAGTTGGCAGAACTGGGGATTGAACTCAGGGCTTCTGCACTGAGGCACATGCCCATCCCTTTTTTATTTTGAAGTCTTGCTAAATCGCCCATGCTGTGTTCTCCAGCTTTTGATCCTTTTCCCCAGTCTTCCCGTGTGCTGGGATTACAGATGTTTATTACCATGCCCAGCTGCTTCACCACAGAATTCTGTTCTTTCATGCTCCTCCCTATTCACCGAACCAAGTTATCATCTTTGTTTTCTTAGTAGGTGGTGTTTACTTCTATTAACTTGTCTCATTGCATACTCAATCACTCACTTATATTGGTCTCCATTAGAACATAAGTGCCATCAAGTCAGACTTCTCATTTCAGCAGTGCCTGGTGGCTACTAGAACTCAGTGAATTTTTTTTTTTTTTTTGAGACATGGTCTCACTATGTAGTTCAGGCTGGCCCTGAGCTCCCTATGTAGTCCAGGCAAGCCTTGAACTCAGCAATCCTCCTGTCTCTGCCTCCCGAGTGCTGGGATTACAGGTGTGAGCCACCATGCCCGGCTCCGTGGTATGTGGTATTGATTGCTGGTGGGCATGAGTCACTACGCCCAGCATTGTACGTGGTTACCAGGGATCGAACTCAGGACCTTGCGCTTGCGAGGCAGGCACTGGCACCACTGAGCTAAATCTCCAGCCCCTCAGTAAATATCTTGAATTAACGAAAGCCTAAAGCAAAGCCAGGAAGGCGGATATATACTTAGATACTAATGTTGATTTATTCAGGATAAACAGTTACATATTCACAACTACTGAAACTGCCCTGGGTTAGTTTCTGTGTTTCATTCACTCTAAACATTTCCTTTTTTGCAGGTGATCAGAGGACTGCTAAAATTTTGGCCAAAAACATGCAGTCAGAAGGAGGTGGGTTTTGTTGACCAAAGTAGTACAGTCCAGAACGTCCCAGTCCTGGGTCTGTAAACTCGGGGCTCTCTTGCCACTGCTGCCGCTATTCCAGCAGTGGGAGACACCATGGAGACCTGGTAAAACAAGTGGGCTTAGGACAGCAGACTGTAAACCAGCCAGACCTTTTTTTTTAAACTCAGTATATAATTTATAGTCACCTATTTGTATGGTTTCTATATTAATACAATGTTATTTTTTAAGAAAATTTTTTTTACCATAGGTGATGTTTTTAGGAGAAATTGAAGAAATCTTAGATGTCATTGAGCCAACACAGTTCAAAAAAATTGAAGAGCCACTTTTTAAGCAAATATCCAAGTGTGTCTCCAGCTCTCATTTTCAGGTACAGTGCTCTCAGTGATGTCGTTCTTACTTTAAAATTTCTTTTCACTTTTGAGTTTTGACATTTCTGAATGTCTTTTAGGTTGCAGAAAGAGCACTGTACTTCTGGAATAATGAATATATTCTTAGTTTGATTGAGGAAAACATTGATAAAATACTGCCAATAATGTTTGCCAGTTTGTACAAAATTTCCAAAGAACACTGGAACCAGTAAGTATCAGGATGTTCTTCATGTTTTTGTGTTTTTAGCCTTTTGGTCATTTGCTTTCCTTCTACAAAACCTGTACACAGTTGGAATTTATGCAAAGTTTGTACCATCATAGGAATTTTATTCTGTTCTGTATCTTCTGTTCACATGGCTTTAAGGTTGTAGATGTGTGTGGGTATGATCTTATCTGGCTGAATCTCGGAGCCCCCCGAAGGGAGGCCAGTCGGCAGAGCTCTGCGGGCCTGGTCGGCCAGCCCCAGGTGAGGACTCCAGCCGAGGCAGCTGCGGAGCACGAGAGGGCTGTGTGACGCAGCGCCGTGCCAGTCCCCAGCCGGACAGTCTCGCCTCAGCAGGTGCCAGTGTCCCAGCGAGAAGAGAATGTGACAGCCGTGGTGATGCGGAGACTGAACATTCTCTCTACACAACATCCATGCCTTGTTTTCTACTTTTCTTCTTTTTTAAGTAACAGCAGTTGGATAATTTTTATCTTCTCTTAATGCTGTTATCAGCATTTCAGATAGGATTCTAGCAGAGAAGCTGGTTTTTATCCAGAATTTAAGCAATAACACAGGAAGGGTGTAGTTTTGGAACGAGACCCTCTCTGTCGTTATTGCCTGCGTGACTCTGAGCCCATCACTAACCTTTTAAACATCAGTGTTTCATCTCTGAAATGAGTAAGTCAGCATCTAATCCATCTTGTAGATGACAGTGTAACACTTCCAGGATGTGGGGTCTGTAACCCAGGACTGGCTCACTTTCCTTTCAGGACCATCGTAGCCCTGGTGTATAATGTGCTGAAAACCCTCATGGAAATGAATGGCAAGCTGTTCGATGACCTTACAAGCTCGTACAAGGCCGAAAGACAGAGGTACCTGATAGTGTCAATTACACAAATATCTTACATTTTTGGTTAGTTGAATGGGATTCAGTGTACAAAGGTATCTTAAATTATGTTTATGAAGTCAGTTACATTACAATAGAAATAATTTCTAATCACTTAAGTCATTTCTAGGTAAGCTGGTCCAAGTGTTTTTTTTATCAATCTGTTAAGCAGAAAAAGCAGTAACATTTATTAAAGTAGTTGCATAATTTACTTTCCCTACAAGTTACATAATGATTTGAATGTGGATCATAAACCTTCTGTTTATCTCATTCTGAGCCTTAGACTTCATCAGCCTGGTAGCATCTGGATCATGAAACAGCTTGTGCTGAATTTTAAATACCAATTTCTGCAGTTTGAGTTCTTGTATTTGTTAGCATCCCTGTCCACAAGGTACTTCACCTGTTCTGATCTAATGCCTCAGTTACCCAAGTGGTATTTTAAGGTCAGCGCAGCTGTCCTTCGGAAAGACCCTTCATGGTCTGGCCATACGGGTGCGCACACCATACACGTTGTAAGAGGATAAATAAGAGTCCACATCAGTCTTTAAGAACATGGCTGAGTGATTTCCTCTTTGAGAAGTTCTTAAGTTACTGTAAAATAACTTTTTTTAAAAACCAATTGCTGGGCCGGAGGGTTAGCTCAGTGGTTCCAGCGCCTGCCTCGCAAGCGTAAGGACCTGAGTTCGATCCCTGGTTACCACATATAATGCTGGGCGTGGTGGCTCACGCCTGTAATCCCAGCACTCGGGAGGCAGAGACGGGAGGATTGCTGAGTTCACGGCGGCTTGCCTGGGCACCATAGTGAGCTCAGGGCCAGCCTGAACTACAAAGCGAGACCCTGTCTCCAAAAAGCAAAAAAAAAACAATTGCTTCTCATGTATGTAAAACAGTAACCACTGGGCAGTAACCATATATATTACCTGTTCTGTTTAGAAAAGCTGATCTTTTTTACTATTAGCCCTACTTGTGATTTTTCTTGTGTCAAACAGAGAAAGGAGCCAGCCTCTCTTCACGTCATCCTAGCCTGTCAGCTGCTATCACCCTGCGGTGTTTCTCTTATGTAGCAGCATTGGGGCAGGAATAGAAACTAGGCACTTGATTTGAGTTACAGGAAACAACAGGAAGAAAGATTAGGATCGTATGAAACTTGCATTTGAAAATGTGTTTCAGGTCACCATTGTTTCATATTATCTATATAACATCCTTTAAACGGATTTGTTATTTTAAACTGTAACCAAGAAATGCAAGTTCGTATTTTACATGTTTGGATAGGCTTTGCAAATAGCCTGGTCTAGTTATTCAGAAATGTCTCCTTTAGAAGTGAAATTAAGTAATGCAACATACAAAATGTTTTAACTGTGATTTGGCATAAGAAGGAGTGGCGGCGGAGGGGCGGGCAGAAGGGTGTACTATGCAGGTGAGGCGCCAGCAGCCCCCAGGCAGGACCGCTGCCTTTCCTGTCTGTATGGCGGTCCGGACCACTGCAGCCACCGCCAGAAGCTGACGTGAGAAAATAACAAAGAACAGGTGTGAGACCAGGGGCAGGGACAGTCACGTTCCGCTGGCTCGGGAGATGCTGGCCACACGGGGACAGTGACAGGAGCCTTCCCGGCCGGGCAGGTGGGACACTGCACTCAGCGGTGACTGCCACACAGCACCTTTCCTTTGCTTCTGAACTGATTTCTAATCACAAAATTTTGGCTTTCTACAGAGAGAAAAAGAAGGAATTGGAACGGGAAGAATTATGGAAAAAATTAGAAGAACTAAAGCTAAAGAAAGCTCTAGAAAAGCAGAACAGTGGTTACAACATGCACGGCCTCCTCAGCAGCGCTGAGTAGAAGCTGTTGTGCCTCTGCAGGGCGACACTATTTTGTACACATTTTAAACGCATAAAACTGCAAAGCAAACCTCATCAGTATAATGTAATTAAACGGCCAATCTTTTCTGGCAACTGTAAGTGAAAACATATGGACTAAGCGTAGCCCAGTGCTACATCATGGCCACAGTATATTGTAACCTTCCGTCTAATCATTGATGTGTTGCGTCACTTCTGAAGTTTCAGAGACATGAATGAACTTTATCATCTATGAGTGAGATAATTATGGGAGTGGTAAGAATTATGACTTGAATTCTTTCTGATTGTGTTGCACACAGATCAAGTAGTCTGTTCTGTATATTCTTCCTTCTATAATGTGCTTTTCTCATCGCTGCAGACCTTAGTTCCATCCTAGGACAAAGAGTATTTCCTAAAACAAACTAAGGTACCACATTCCCCTTCCCTTCATCTCTTGCGGAAACATGACGGTAGGATCCCTGCCCTAAACCCACCTCGTCAGAAGGTATCACTGTATTCTGAGTTTGCATACAACCTTCCATGTCCAGGCTTTTAAAGCACAAGATACGAATAAAAGCTGGGAAAGCAAACCAAAATTCTGAGCGTGTTCCTCACCAACACCCCTCCACCTGCAGCGCCCCGGGGTGCACAGATCAGTGGCGCCACCAGGACAGTGCTGCCCCTCGTCCGTTCCCCTCCTCCCAAGGCTGCAGGCAGGGCCTCCGGTCCCCGCACCAACCTCCCCGCCCCTCCCGGGATGGAGGCCTCGAGACCTGCGCGTGGTGTCCACAATGCTAGTGCCCACTGCCTGGCTGTACGTGAAGGAAACGTGCAGGCTTCCTCCGTAGAGCGCTGGGAAGTTGACTGCATGGGTGTTGTGTGTTCTACCTGGTCAGGTGTCCTCACATCTCTTCCTCCAGTACCATTCCAATCTTCACTCGCAGTTGCGCAGAAACTGTTTTGTAATGAAAGATCTTCACTGGGAGATTGAGCAGCATTTAATAAAATCTACGTTTGTATTTTGCCTTATGTCATCTTTGCTTTTTTCAGCTCTAAGCATACACATCCGGGAGACACCGGCTACCCCTCATCATACATGCACAGCCTGTTTTAGGAAACTGACCAGTAGTAGGATGAATTCTGACTAAAAACAGGAAGATTGTGCGCATGGATTAGTGTTCCAGCCACTTACCAGAGAAGGTTTTACACAATACTTTCATTGTGGAGAGTGGTCTGAGGGTCTTCACTGTTAGATTTTATAAAACTCCAAATTCTAGGAGGTCCTTCCACCTTCTTCATGTCTCTCCAGGTCCAGAAGATAGGCTTGATTTTAAAGCTAATTAAAACAGGCCCAGGAGGACATAGCTCCCGATCCCTAACAGCACTTTTGGGGAAGGACAGAAGACCATGGGAGCCGTAGGGGACAGAAGTCACTATAACATGTTTTCAGTCACTTCCTCACCAACAGTGAGGACCCAGCACAAGCCCCGCGCAGCGCCCCACCCTTGTGAAAGCAGCTGAGAAACCCCTTCCAGGACAGTCACTCGGCTCTTACCCTGAGCTCAGGCAGCTGGTGGAGCAGAATCGCCTTGTCCTGGCCACACTGGGGTTCACGCTGGGCCCCCGGGCCTGACAAGTTGGGGCTGACAACGGGCCACTGTGGGGAGAACCCCAAGGGGCCAGGGCCAGGGCCAGGGCCTGGTCTACAGGTCACTCGGTAAAAGGCTCAGGGTTACTTTACTGCAGAGCAGCCAAAACGGATTGGGACATGCTGCAGCTAATAGCTTGTTGAGTTTTTCCTTTGAAGAGATAAAATGCTCCCTCCTTGGGTTAGCTCAGTGGTTCCGGCGCCTGCCTCGCAAGCGCAAGGACCTGAGTTCGATCCCCAGTAACCACATATAATGCTGGGCGTGGAGACACGCCCACCAACAACCAACACCACATACCACAATACCGGACGTGGTGGCTCACGCCTGTCATCCCAGCACTCGGGAGGCAGAGACAGGAGGATTGCTGAGTTCAAGGCTTGCCTGGGCTACATAGTGAGCTCAGGGCCAGCCTGAACTACAAAGCAAGACCCTGTCTCCAAAAAGCAAAAAAAAAAAAAAAAAAAAGCTCCCTCCTTAATTACCTCTTAACCCTAACGGCACAAGTTGCTGACTTCCCTCAGTATAGTGAGGCAGAGACGGTGTTCCCGTCCTGAATGGTAAAGTGATTTGGCAGGCTTTCGGGGACACGTTTTTGGGCTGGGGCTCAAAGCCAGGGGCTTCGGCATATACTGTGCCATGAGCAACACCAGCCTCTAAAGGAGCTTGAAACACACACCTGTTCTCCCATAGGCAACACAAGGCGTTTTCGTTTGTTTTGTGGAGCCCTGGGATGGAATCCAGAGGCCCTTCTTGGAGCTGCATCCCCAGCCCTTTTTTACGCATTTGACATTTCGATACAGGCTCCCATGAACGGCCCAGGTTTTCAATGCTCCTGTGTCAGCCTGCGGAGTGCTGGGGGAGCTGGTGGCCATGCACCCAGCCTCATGAGCTCTGTGTTTGCCCTGCAGTTGGGCTTTTAAGGGGCCGGGCTGAAATGGGACTGTTCGTCCTCCGTGGAGAGAAAAGTAGCAGGCAGCGTGTCTTCAGACACGTGTTCAGTTTTAATAATTCAGCCAAAAGAGTTTCTTTTTTTTGGCTTTTTTGGAGACAGGGTCTCGCTTTGTAATTCAGGCTGGCCCTGAGCTCACCATGGTGCCCAGGCAAGCCGCTGCGAACTCAGCAATCCTCCCGTCTCTGCCTCCCAAGTGCTGGGATTACAGGTGTGAGCCACCACGCCCAGCATTATATGTGGTAACCGGGGATCGAACTCAGGTCCTTGCGCTTGCAAGGCGGGCGCCGGAACCACTGAGCTAACCCTCCGGCCCCAAAAGAGTTTCTTGATGCTAAGTCAGACCTGAGTCTACTAACCCACTTGAGCTATTCTTTGGAACAGTTAAAGCCAGATTTATGAACTCACGACATGCTGCCACATCCTTTTTGAATATAACGGCATGTAAATGATTTAAAACTCTGAAGCAGTTTTTATAAACCTCTGACAGTCAACACTTACTATACCTGGTTTTATAGGTACCGCCAAAAGGCAGGGGACACCCTCAGAGGTGTAAGGTACAGAGCCCATAAGCAGCTAGAGATTGGGTGTGGCCTGTCCCCATTCCTAGACTCCTGCCCCTGGTCGCCACACCCACCTACCCTGACCGGAAGTGGCTGGCACATCCCAGCTGGCGGGCTGTGGTGGCGGAATCCGGACTCCTGCTGTTTGCATGGAGTTTGCAGTGCAAAGAGCACCGGTGCCTGCTGCCCAAGCAGATCCTCAGCCCCCCAGAGAAGTGGGCAGCTAGTCAGTCCGTAAGAAATTTAATCCTAGTCCTAGTAGCTTCAGAGTCCCATTGGCAAAGGAAAAAGGCCGTCAGAGCCTGGACAGCCATCAGTCACAGGGTTTGCCCTCTTGTGTGTGCGGTGCAAGGTTCCAAGGAAGGACCCACACATCTTGCTATGACTTTTGAAGAAACACAATCACACTCTCTTCTCCACTTGAAAAACCGTAAGAAAAAAATTAAGGGAAGAAGTACGAAGCCTTAATCCTAACAGTGAATCAAACGGGGAGGCAACTTGCACAAACCTATGCAAGGCAACTCTACAAAATACCTGTTAATAATTTAAGTATTTAAATAACCTCCGGGTTATCCACTGGGTCTCTCCCCTTCCGGGCCAGGCCGGAAGTTCTGTTGTCAGGCTGCTCTTCCCTGCGAGGCCCCTTCCTTCCGGTGAGTACAGGTCCGGGCGCTCGGGGCCCGCAGCGGAAGCGCCGAGGACTCCGTGAGCGTAGGCAGGGCTGGGAGTGCAGAGCCCTTCAGCTTATGTGGTTCGTGGCCTGGCCTCTTCTTTTGAGGTATCGCTTCCGAATTTTGATCATCCACTTCACACTCAGCTTGGCGAACTCCGACGCTTTAAACAGTGCCAGGAAGGCCCCGCAGAGCAGGGCGATGGTGTTCCAAGGGTTGGCTGTGATGATCTGCGAGAGAGAAACAAACTCGAGGTGCTGGCCTGCTGCGGTCCCGGGCCGCCCTACCGCACCTGTCCTTCCCAGGTGACCAGGATGACAAGAGAAACACCCGGGCTCTAGTTACATCCAGTCAGACCACACCTTTCCCGTCCACAGCTACATGGGGAAGGATATGAACTCCTCTATAAAAAAGTGATTCTGAACGAAAAAGATTTTTTTGACAATTTCTGCAAAAATATATTTAATAGGGCCGGAGGGTTAGCTCAGTGGTTCCAGCACCTGCCTTGCAAGCGCAAGGTCCTGAGTTCGATCCCCAGTAACCACATACAATGCTGGGCATGGAGACTCACGCCCACCAGCAATCAACACCGCATACCACAATGCCGGATGTGGTGGCTCACGCCTGTAATCCCAGCACTCGGGAGGCAGAGACAGGAGGATTGCTGAGTTCGCGGCGGCTTGCCTGGGCACCAGAGTGAGCTCAGGGCCAGCCTGAACTACAAAGCGAGACCCTGTCTCAAAAAGCAAAAAAAAAAAAAAAAAAAAATATATATATATATATATATATATATGTATGTATATGTTTAATATTGAGCTGGTTTTTTAATGGGGGGGGTGGCAACTTTGCTTTGAGGTTAATTTCCGTAGAACTATATACCCAGGCCACAGAGCCAGGTGCCTCTTGTTTCCATCCCACCTCACAGTTAGCCTGCGTCGTTGCCCATGGCGCTGTTCTGTCCACACTGACACACACCACGCACCGCACAAGCTCTGTGCGCTCTGCAGCACGGGGCAAGCTCACCAGGTGCAGCGGACCTCCCTGCCCTCCGGGCCCTCCAGTTACTTATTCTCTGGCATTAGCAATTAAACCAAAAGATCGCTCTCTCCATGATGCACTCTCTCCCAGGGACAGGTCTTATGCTGGATTGGTGGATTCCCAAGCACCGTAAAACTATACTTGTAACCCCAGTTCGGCGGCAGGACCTGAGACAGCAGAGCTCAGTGCTGACGCGCAGGGGCCTGAGTGACAGCTCCAGGAACCCTGCGATGGGGGGAGGCAGGGGGCCCTCTGCTTTTCCAGCACCCAACCCATCACGCTAAGGACTGTGGGTAAAAATGCCAGAGCACACACTGCACAGGTAAGGCTCCTCGGTGCTAGCGGGTGGCGAGGCGACTCGTCCGTCACAGGTCCCCACATTGGGCTGAAGCTCACGTTCTGAGCTCTGGATGTTCTTCCCAAATTCACAACTGATAACAATGCCAGTCACCAGGACTAGCCCATGTGGGTGCTGTGCCAGGGCTCCCTCTGCAGAGCTACCCAGTTCTCTTTCCCCTTCCAGGACTAGGCCTGAGGATGTGGCATTAGAGGATGCCTGGATTATCTGCGCCCTTCCGCTCCGGCTCAGCGTGAGGGAGCGCCTGCCCCGTGAGCCGCTGAGATGCCCTCTAGCGGTAACCCAGCGAGAGTGCTGCCCACTCGGCTGAGTCAGTGTCACTGGGAAGCAGCTGCTCTGCGCCTCGCCCTCTGCTTGATAACGGAGAGCAAGAGGCGGTTCCCACCTTCACAGAGACAAGGCTGGCGACACAGGCGAGCTCACACAAATGACAGGCAACGCCAGGGCCCTACGCCACAAGCTGTCTCACACTGAAAGACGAGGATGGCTCAGCAGACAGCCCTCAGGAGCGAGCCCCGAGAAGGACAGGACTGGCCCGTGTACCCCAGGGGACACTCACGTCTTGGACTTTCTGGATGAAAGGGTCTTTCCACTCAAAGACCACGAAGAACAGCTGAGCGCTCCTCTCGGAGGGTGGCCTCTGGTCGTTGTAGTTCACCACGCTGGTCTAGATGAGGAGAAGGAGTTACCAGGGTGCTCCCCAACGTCCTCCCACACCGTTTTCGGGGCGGGGTGCACTGAGAACCCTCGTGTACAAGATTCTGAGCTGCAACCAAAGCACAGTGCCATGGTTTCTACCCTCCTTTGGGAAACACCTGGGTCTGGGACGGACAGGTGATTGGATTGTTACCACGGCCTGTTGTCCAGCATCCTCGCTGTTAGGCCGCACCTCAGTCACAAGTGACAGCGGTAACACGACAAATCTTAGAACACTCGATCTTAAGAGCTGGGTATGTCACCGCCAGACCCACAGCCAAAGCTCCCTACACCACTGCGGCGCTGGCGTGTTGCCCAGGTGGCCGTGCACGACAATACACAGTCCAGCCTTGAGCACAGGGAGCCTCAGCGCTGCCACCGAGAGACAGGACGCGGTGTTTGCCTCGAGCGCAGGCAGATGTGCCAGGAAATGAGTGGAGCATTTTAACTCTGAGCACAAGATCAGGGTGCTTCAGAGTTTTGTTCAGAAGAGCTCACTGCTTCCAGCTTGGACAGCAATAGAAGACAGAGCGGCTGGTGTCTTTGGCCTGCGGTGTGGACCACAGATGGGGCCGTTAAGAGCGCTGGGTCTCCTGAGGCCTCTTCCCAGGGCTCAGTGGGCCCGGAGGGCTTGTGCCTCCACACCCGCACTCCACGCCAGGAGCCTGGCTCCCAGCCAGCAGGCTGGCAGCTTTCCGATCTGACTTCCTGTGGGCAGGCAGAGGTCAGTGCGCATCTGCACGTGCATTTCTACCTGCACTACTCCTGCTCCAGCGTCGCGCCCAGCCGGAAACGCTACCGTACCCTCCTGCAAGGAGCCTGTTTGCCGCTGTGCCCCCGAGGGTCATCGCACCCCAACCCTCGGACAGCCCTGCTCTAGCCTGCCTGCTATCACCGCCACACTGTGCGCAGGGAGCCACGGGGAAGGTGCAGATTCCGGGGTCCCCGCCACACACCTCTGACCCCTGCCAAGGCCCCTTTTCTACAAAGCTTCCCCCACGACTGCAGCCACCTACCTCCTGCCTGAACTCCACAGCCTCCCGTCCATCCTCCTCCTCGGTCTTCACCAGCGACATCTTGACCCAGGTGCGGAAGCCCCCCGAGAACTTCCAGCTGGAGTAGGCACTCTCGCAGGCCTGCATGAAGCCCGCCTGGTCCGGGCTCGAGGGCGCAGGGAGAAGGGGCTGCGTGAGCGGGCCTGGGCCGCAGCAGCTCCCAGGATGCCCTGCTGCCTGCCTGCTCTCCCGACCCCAAGGCTCTCCCGTCCTCGGGGAAGGCGAGCCCCGCCCTGCTCCTCGAGGGAATCAGCAGCCCACACCGGCCTCGGAGAAGAGGTTCTTGGGGGGCCCAGCTCAGGGCACCAGCAATGGCCTTAGTGAAAGCCCTTTTAGAGTTTCCTGGGAGGACAGGGCAGACGGGCTTCGAGCAGGCCAGGGAGGGGCGCCAGCGGCCGAGTGAAAGGACAGGGTCCCCCAAGATGGCCCCAGTGTCCCCAGAGCAGTGTCTACGGAGGGCACACGTGCACAGAGGCCGCTGCTTCTGCGCCCGAGGACGTGCGAGGCCAGCTCGCTGTCTGCCCTGGCCCAAGGGCCACCTGCAGGACAGGCCCTGCACCCTCCACCCCAGCACGCGAGCGTCAAGGCTGCCTGCGGGAGAGGGAGCCCGGTGGCACCTCTGCAGGAACTCCCGGAAGGAGGAGAAGAGGAGGTAGTCGATGGCGCTGAAGTCCTCGCTGCTCCCGTTCAGGCGGAACTGCAGGAAGACCAGCTCCCGCTTCTTCACTTCCTGGGGGCCCTGAACCACCAGGGCGGATTTCTGCGGGGACACAAAGGCCAGAGTTCTGTCCCGGGAGCGCCGCGCGGCCCCTCACCCCAGGCACACAGAGGCTCTGGGCCTCGGGCAGAGGCAGGCCGGGAGCCCCCGGCAGCCTCAGCAGACCCGGCCAGACCTGCCGGGAGTGTCTGCCCAGCGCCGGGCTCAAGCACCACGGCCTCGGGCGCTCTCGTGCGGGCTGCACTAGCGACGCCGCTTTATTTATTAAGAACGTGCACTCATCTGTTGGACACACACGTGTTTTCTTCCAGTCTGCCACACTTCCTTTAACTTGGTCTCTAGCCTCCCTTATTACGTTGAAGCTTTGAATCTAACATAGTGAAATCTGTTTTCCTGACGGCTGCTGGGTGCTAAAGTAAGCCAAAACCGTATCAGTATTCTCCCTCTCTTGTGGTACGTGAAGAAACCATTGTTATGTTCAGGTATTTTATACGCACGACTTCCCGTTTTGTGTACAAGGTGACGCAGCAAGGTGACTCCTACCCACAGGGCGACACTGGGTGGCATGCTGTCCAGCCGCTGCCTCACTGCCTTCTCAGGGACGCTGAAGTCAGGCAGCTACTCTGCCTGCCCAGCCCCCAGCGGCCCACTGTGACGCCTGTTCTTCCTGCGCTGTGAGGCGACCCTGCCAGGCAGGTTCCCCCTGTGGCTGCTGCGACCCCCGGCCATGCCTGGGTCATTTCCCTACACGAGTCCTGTGCGGGTACTTCAGCTGGTTCAGTTCTGGGTAAAGCTCTGTGCGCATTTTTTTTTTTTTTTCTTTTTGAGACAGGGTCTCACTTTGTAGTTCAGGCTGGCCCTGAGCTCACTATGGTGCCCAGGCAAGCCCTGAACTCAGCAATCCTCCTGCCTCTGCCTCCCGAGTGCTGGGATGACAGGCGTGAGCCACCACGCCTGGCATTGTGGTATGCGGTACTCATTGTTGGTGGGCGTGAGTCTCCACGCCCAGCATTGTATGTGGTTACCGGAGATCGAACTCAGGACTTTGCGCTTGCAAGGCAGGTGCCAGAACCACTGAGCTAACCCTCCAGCCCAACTGTGCACACTTTTAACTGTGATGGAACTGGATCGAGGGTTGATGTGTGAAAACCGTTTCTTTACATTAACTGTTACAAGTGCTCTACAGGTCACCGAAAAAGGTGTACACACACACATGCACGCGCGCGTGCACACACACACACATACAGTCCACTAAACACGCCGTTCACTTCTCACGCTCACCACTAAGGTCCAAGAATGGGTCGAAGATGACGATGTATCTGTTTCTAACCGGTTTGGCCAGGATCTGCAGCCACACTCCGGGCTGCGCACACACTCGTGTCCTAACCTCAGGGGACAGGCCTGGGGCCGTTGCCCTCCAGCCTTGGCAGCCCTCCACGGCTTGGCCATGGGAGGTGAACGCCCAGCCTACGGCAGCACTGTGGATGCCACACACCCCTGATCTCCGAATGGGCACCTGGGGCGGCACCTGTACACGGTCTCTCCAAAGCTGCCTGGGCCCCGGGGCTTCTTGAATTTGCCTACAATCAATCAGCCCCAATCTGCCACTTGTATTTTGTTTTGATTGATTGTTTGTTGACAGAGGGTCTCACGGTATAGTTTAGGTTCCCCTTTCACTTGCTATGTAGCCCAGGCTGCCTGTGAACTCACAAGGATTCTCCTGCCTCAGCCTCCTGAGTTCTGGGATTACAGGTGTGCCAGCATGACAGGCTTTAGTACTTGTATTTTGTACCAGTTCTTTAAAATTCTCGGTCTGTCTGTGAACTCGTCTTAGTTTGGGGCTACTTCTGATGTGCTGTCCTATTCTCTCCCTGATTTTTTCCCCCCAGGGGTAGGAATCATTTTAGTGGGATTTGAGGCGGGTGCTAGAGGGAACAGCTGAGGGACGAGCCCGCGTGACGCTTGCGTCTCCGAGCCCGGCCCCCGGCTCGTCGCCAGAGGAGCGCGTGCTCTGGGGCGCAGCCCGTGCGCTGCTGCTTGGGGGACCTTTCCTCCCCGCATGTGGAACCCTCGTGTGGGGCGGGCGACACAGCCAGATGCAACTGCGAAGCCCTCCGCCTCCCGGAACCCGGGACAGTCCGCTCTACGCAGGCACACGCAGGGCCTGATCCTGTCAGTGTCCCCGGCCGAGCCCTCACCCGGCAGCCCGGTCTGGATATGGGGTCCTGGGCCCAGCTGAGCAGTGACGGTGCAGCGACCCTCGCCTGGAACTCCAGGGTCCCCAAAGCAGCCAGGCAGGGGCGTCGCGCACTGCGTCACCCGACCCCCTCCTCCACCCCACTGCGGGGCCCCAGTCTCACACCGGAGGAGGCCCTTGTGGCCCTGGCCCAGCTCTGAGCCTGCGAGCAGCCGGGGCCCATGTGCACAGGGTGAGGAGGCCCCCGGAGGGGAACAGCGCCCCTGGGGCACGGGCAGCGGCGGAAGTTACCACAGTCTGGTTGGAGAAGGGGTGCGTGTAGTTGATCCTCTGGGTGGTGCAGTCCATGTCGCCGGCTTGGCCGGGCTGCGTCAGAGGCGGGATGACCGCGTAGTGGTGCTTACAGCTGAGCAGCTGGGCCTGCCCGGGGTACAGGGCGATACCTGGGCACACACGGGGAAAGTAGACTCTGAAGCCACGGCACCTGGCCACACCCCAAGGGCATCTCACACCCTGGCAACTGTATCGGGCTGCCAGGTGGCGGTCAAGAGCAGGAGGAGGCCTCCGGCGGGGGCCACAGCCGTGCCTGCTGACGCTGCTGGAGAAATGGGCCCTCCGTGGCACCCGGGGACGCAGCCTCCTGTACCCACAGCCACCCCCTGCTCCTCGGGCTCTGTGACGGAGCCCAGCTTGCCACCTCCTGGCCTGGCAGCCCCGGACCACACGGTCCTCCAGAACTACGTGTCTCGTATCCCCCAGAGCCTGCCCGGCCCTGACCACAGTGCTCTAACTTGAAGGCAGACGCGCCAGGAGCAGACCTGCAGCAGAGGGAGGCGCCTTCGCAGGGCAGAGCTTGAAGGGAGGCGATCCCTTCGCAGCCCAAGCGGACACGTGCAGCGGGGCCAGACACAGGCAGCGGGTCCCCGCTCGGCCCTGCCCTGCGAGCAGGCAGCCCTCTGTAGGCAGGGCAGGTGGCGCAGCCGCAGAGCTCAGGCTGCGCATGCACGCCAGGACTCCAGAGTACCGGTGCCAGCCCTAGAGCCGGCAGTGTGGTCCATCGGGGCCAGGGAGGGCACCCTATCGGACACCAAACACCCCTGGCGCAAGCCCTCTGGCAGGGCCTCCTTCTCAACACCCTCCCCAGGCCTGGCCCTGACTCCCGCCCGGCCTCTCCTCCTCCCACCAAGACCTGAGCCGGCACAAGCTTCAAGCGCAGCCCTGATCTGACTTCTTGGCAGAGATCCCATCGCCCCTGCCGCAGGGCCGCCCCATCCTTCCCCGCCTCGGCGCCACACTCCATGGGGCCTGACCCAGGCCACGGGCGGGTGGAGGGACCAGCCCTGGGTAGCGGACGCTGGCAGCTCAGGGTCGGCCGGCCGGGCAGCTCTACCTGGGGCTTCGTAGCGATCCACCTCCTTGTACGACACGGACATGACGGGGTGCTTGAGCTTCTCGCGGAAGTCCGTGATGGTCTGGTAGACCAGGAAGACGGCCACGGCCATGAGCAGCAGGTAGATGAAGATGAGCAGGACGGAGAAGACGTTCTTCAGGCAGGCCTTGCTGAAGCGCAGGCTGTTGGAGGCCGACTCGCTGTCCAGGCCTGAAACGGCAAAACACTGGTGTGTGACCACGGACGGGGACGGTCCCCGGGAGTCATGCCGCGCGACTCCCCGCTGGGCAGGACACGGCAGCACAGGGACAGGCCATGGGCACCCCATGTGCCATGGCCTCCTGGGCCCCAGCACCAGCTCCACCTGGAGAGCTGTCCCCCCAGCGCACCCCGCCCCTGTGGCCCGCAGCCCTCCCCGCAGGGGACTCTGCTCCCCCTCCGCATTCTTAGGCAGAGACCATTTTCCAGTCCTCCCTGGCCTGCTCCTCATGCCCTCCAGGGACCTGTGAGCCCCCACTTCCCCACAGCACAGTCTCTCAGCGTTTGTCTCCCCAGGCTACCAGCTCTACGAGGGTGCCCACAAAGCCAGTCTTGTTCATAACTGAGTCACCGGGGTTCCCCGCTGTTCCCCAACATCCTGCGCGCTCTGTCCACGTGGTCACTGATTATGTTAAATTCAATGAGGCTGTAAGGGTGGGGCCCCGATCTGTACGAGGAAGGAGAGGAAGTCACATAGGAAGGCCAGGGGCCTCGACCGTGGACAAGCCTCCAGAGGCTCCTGTGTGCAAACCTGAGGCCATTCCCACGGCCCAAAGAAGCCCCTCCTCCCTGGGCCAGAGAGTGCGAACTAAACCCAAAAAGCCTGGGTGGCCTGTCTGCCAACACTCACAGCTGTATCCCCTGCCACACACAACAACAACACGATCTAACAACCTATCTGAAAGTATCTGAAGGAACGAAAGCAGCAAAAGCAGGGGAAATGCAGGACAGTCCACCTTCGGACAGAAGTCTGGGCTGGGGGTTCTGCACATCTGTAACCTTTGCCTGAAGGACAGGGCGACGCCCAAGAGACGGGGTTCAGGATGGCAGAGTCCAGGCCGGAGGAGCCGTCACGAGGCCAAAGAAAGATCCTGAAAGGGAGGCAGTGGGACATGGGACCAGCTCCCAAACCTGCAAATAATTAACATGCTCAAGTCACGTACAGGGATGTCGAAGGAAAAACAGCGGTGGCGAACACTGCAAGAGAGACGATGATTTCAGTTAGTGCTGATACACGGGCCCAGGGTCTGCAGCTTCAGTCTCACCGTGCTAACCACCGTGAAGATGCAAGTTCTTCACGAGAGCGTAACACAATCCAGAATCTCTACAGCAGATACTTCAATGTCTAGTGTTCCATAAAAAGCTACTAGACATACAAAGAAATGAGAAAAGGTGAGCCACAGTCGAGGAAAGAACCACCGAGATAATGGTGGTTGGTGCACACAAACTTCTTCAAGGATTTGAAGGAAACTATATGGATCTAAGAAATAAACAGAGGGTGAGTGGAAAAGCAGACACTTCGAAAAAGAATATAGCTTCAGTTTTGCAAGATAGAGAGTCCTGAAGACAGATGCAGCAATGTGAACATATTTATAGCAGTGAACTATAAACATAAGAATAGTTAAGATGGTGACTTTTAAAAAAATACTTTACTAAATAAAAGGGCTCAAAACAAATTCTAAAACTGGAGCCAGGCATGGTGGTGCAGGCCTATAATCCTAGTACTAGGGAGGCTGAGGCAGAAGGGTAGCCACGAGTTCGAGGTCAGCCTGGGCTACATAACGAGTTCAGGGGCAGCGTGAGTGAGCTACACAGTGAGATTCAGCAAATATTTACTGCCTTTCTAGCTTCCTTCCTCCTGTTTTCTCCAACTAAGCAGCAGACAGAATGACAGTTTAAAAAGAAAGAAACTGGGCTGGGATTCAGTTCACTGGTTCTGACATCTGCCTGGCAAGCTCATGGTCCCAATTCAATTCCCAATGTCCTGAGTTTGATTCCCAGTACCATATACCACAAAGCTGGGTATGGTGGCTCACCCCTGTAATCCCAGCATTCAGGAGGCAGAGGCGGGAGGACTGCTGTGAGTTTGAGGCCAGCCTGGGCTACATAGTGAGGTCAGGGCCAGTGTGAACTACAAAACAAGATCTGTCTCAAAAAAGAGAGAGAGAGAGAGACAGAGAGACAGAGAGAGAGGGAGGGAGGGAGAAAGGGAGGAAGGGACAGAGGAAGGAAAGGAGAGAGGGAGGGAGGGAGGGAGGCAGGGAGGGAGAGAGAGAGAGGGAGGGAGGGAGGAAGGAGAGAACGAACTAAAGCTGAAAGAATTTAAATTTATATATAGCTTTAACAGCATGAAACAGCACAGAAAATTAGTAAACAGACTAAAGTTAAACGAATACAAATCATCCCATCTGAAATAACCATTGAAGGAAAAATAAGTGGAATCTAGATAACTATGTGACAGTAGCTTGCAGTTTAATGACATATAACGTGAAACACACAAAATGGACCACAAAATACTTGAAAAATTAATGTCTCAAAACATTCTCTGGGCTGGGTTTAGCTCAAGTGGTACCACACCAACCTTGGACACACAAGGGCGAGAGTTTGATCCCTGGTACCACAAAAAAATAGAAAAAAATAGAAAGAAAAACATTCTCAAATCAACTGAGCGTGGTGGCACACACCTGCAATTCCAGCCGTGGGAGGCTGGGGCAGGAGGAACGCTGAGTTCGAGGCTTGCCTGGGCTACATAGTGAGCTCAGAGCCAGCCTGAACTACAAAGCGAGACCCTGTCTCAAAAAAAAAAACAAACAAACAAACAAAAAAAACAATACAATCAAAATTTAGGCGAATGATCTGAAAACACATTCCTCAAAAGAAGTACAAATGGCCAACAGATGTTAAATCTGTAGTCACCTGATACTAACTTCCTGGGACAGATGTAAGCATTATGTATGGCACACATGTACTGAAAAATAAATTTTAAAATTGTATATAGCTTTAGTCATCAGAGAAATGCAAATCAAAACCACATTGGGACTCCATCCCTCACCACAGTCAGAATGGCCATTATTACACACACACACACACACACACACACACACACACGCGCGCGCGCACGCTGGTGAGATAGAGAAAAAGGAACTCTACACACTGCTGGTGGGTATGTAAATGAGTACAGCCACTCTGGACAAAGGGTATGGAGGTCCCCCAAAACCTAAAACCTAAAACGAAACTACCGTATGATCCAGCTGTCCCTTCCTGGTGCTCACCCACCGAAAATGAAGTTGGCACAGCGGAGAGACACCCGCACACCAGGTTTATCGCGATACTACTCAGAATAAGACACAGAATGGAGTTCAGAAGGCTGTCGGCAGGTGAACAGATAACCCAAATGTGGTATCCACGCACAATAGCGGAGTAGTCAGACATAAGGAAGAGTGACATTGTGTATTTTGCAAGAAAATGAATAGAGCTAGAGGACATTGCATTAAGTGAAATAAGCCAGAAAGAAATAAAATATATGTGGAAATGTATAAAAGTGGGGGTGGGTGGATAACAAACCAGAAGAGGGACTTTCAGAGAAAGGGAAAGGAATGGGCGCACAGAGACAGAGGACAAGTCAAGGCAGAAGGGAAGGAGGGGAACTAAATGTGGCAATGGGTATGACAGCATGGCCCTGCACACAGAGTCAGCAAAGATTTACTGCCTTTCTAGCTTCCTTCCTCCTGTTTTCTCCAACTAAGTAGCAGCCGGAATGACAGAATTTTGCGTCTTATTCCCCCTACTAGTACAGGAAGCTAAAGGAAGAGAACTCGACCTCCCAAAAATCCGCCCAAGAGGCTGGACTCGGACTGTGTCTTCATTCATTCATTCATTCATTCATTCATTCATTCTCTCACTCAACAAACCCCACTGCGTGGCCAGGACTCCAGGGGTGGAGTCTGCGTCATGGAGCCTTAAATGTGCGTCGGTCACCAGACTTACACGCTTGGGCACCAAGCGCTGCAAAGGAGACGGAGCTAGAGGTGGGGACTGAAGGAGCGGCCCGGAGGTCACGGCAGGTTTTGCAGGGAAAAAATTAATCAGTGTAGAGCTGAAGATTAGCTGATGGAGAAGGGAAGAAAGCCAGGCAGAGAAAGCAAGCAACAGAAAGGCCCAGTGGTAGGACGGGAGGCAGAGCCACCGTCCAAGCGGCTGAACACGTAGGACACAGAAGTCCGGAGCTTCTGTAGAACATGAGAAGCCCACGCGGGTGGAAGGGATGGAACACCTCGGGTTGGAAGCAGGGAGTGGGCCCAGGCGAGGCCGCCCACGGGGAGGAGGGTCTGCGGCTCACCAGAAGGGCTGCAAATGGGTCGGAAGGGGCAGCCTGGGAAGCCACCTCCAGGCAGCTAAGGACATGCAATGCACTCCGAGGCACGATGGGCAACCGTGTCACGTGATTTGGGGCACAATGCAGTGGAGGCACCATGAGGTCCCCATTGATGGCATGACCCTGCCCACCCCTCTGGGCAGCAGATCTCCCAGAGGGCCTAGGGAGTGCCCGAGATAGCAGAGGCTCATGCCCTGCAGCTTCCTGGGGAAGAAGCGTGTACTGACGTGTCCAGTGACGTGGCCCAGAACTGGCTCAAACAAGAGAATGCGAAGAGAGCAGCCTGGGCATGGCCATCTCCTCGGTCCCGGCTGGTTAAATATGTATGACTCTAGAACTAGGGCACATGTGAGATCGGACACCCGGGCAGCCCCTGGACGTGGCCCCGGCTGCAGCCATGGCACTCCCACCCGAGGCACTGGACCCACTTACCTGGCAGAGCACCCGGACCCTGCACCTCGACGGTCTCCTTGTCCAGCTCGTCTGCTCGCTCTGAGTTCTCAACCACCTGCTCCAACTCCTCACTCAGCTACGGGGAGAAGCAGAGCAGGTAAACAGGTTGGCTGCCTGGCCCTTGCTTTCCTACACTAAAATTAGAAAGCAGAAGCTGTTATTCATGTAACTGTCACCAAAAAAAAAGTATGATTCAGGGTGTTTCAGGCCAATTCTATAAATCAGGAAAACGAAGCTCAGAAAACCCAAGAACTTCTTTTCTATCAGTTTCCCCCAAGACCACACCGCAAAGTGAGCCCCTCTCTTGTGCTCTGGAGGCTGGAGACTGAGATCCGGGTGCAGGCCGGGGCAGCCCCCTCTGAGTCACGGAAGAACACACCCCATGGCTCTCTCCCCGCTTCCAGTCACCCCACCACAACCCTCGACGCTCCCTGGCTCACAGGCGCACCTGAGTGCTGGTCTCTGCCCCTGTCTGAGTCCCTCCACAGTGCCCTCCTTTAAGGGCGCTGGTCACGCTGGCCTAGGGGCCTGCCCGACCTCCCCGGGATCTCCTCTTAACTGGCCTGAAAAGACCCTATTTCGAGACAGGGTCACAGTCTAAGGTACTGGAGGTTAGGACTTGAGTGGACCTTTTTGAGTGTGTAGGGCGGCGTCAGGGGTTCAACGCCTGCTCTTCCCGTGGCCTTGGAGCCAAGGAAAGAGCTAGAAAAGGAGGACCAGTGAGTCTAGCTCCAAAGCCCATGACCTTAGCCCCTTCCCAAAGCCACAGGAAACTCGGTGTAATCTGCAGGGGGGAAGGAGTTCAGCTGCTGTGGGAGCAGGAGGCTGGTTAAACATCAACACGGGCCGCGGATGACAGACCAAGTGGGCAGTCTGGGCGATGGTGCTGCTTAGCAGCCTACTCATCTCCTGGGAGGGCACTTTCACCCCCGCCCATGCGCAGCGGCGCCACTGAGGGAGGCTGAAGCACGGGGGTGAGGGAGGGGGGTGCGAGGCGCCATCACCGTGCGGGGCGCTGGCGGAAGGGGGGGAGGGGTCGGTTCCTAAGCTTTTCTCAGGCTCAGTGTCTTCACTGCAAGGCAGTTAATTAAGGATTCCCATGCAGGAGATTATAGTATAAAACAGGTGTTACACATGCTTTTTTCCATCTTCCTCTCCACATCTCCCCCGATACCCCTCAGACTCAGATGAAATTTCCAGTTCTAAGAATCTCCAAGCAAAAAAGAAAACACACTTGAGAGAGGGCTGAGAGAATGGGAAAGGCCCATGGGCACAGGCCACTCGGTGGGAACACAAAGCACAGCCCATCCCCACCCCAAGCCTCACTGGCCAAAAGGAAGGATGTTAGTCCTAGGAAGGCGAGTTCTCTGGTCCCAGCTCACCTGGGCCCCCCCGGGTCCCCCTCCTGACTCCCTGCAGTCACCCACCCCCACAACTTGCCTGTCCTGGCCACATCTTCAGTGTGCCCATTCCCTAAAGCCAAATCTCCCCCGGCAAAGACGCCCAACTCAAAGCTCGGCCTGCGCTCTGAAAGATCTCAGCAAGAAAGGCTCAGGCCATTCTCTAGGCCGCCTTGGGACTAAAGAAGCCAAGGGGAGGGGCCTTCCACTGCGGGGTCAGCCCTGGGGCACCAGAGGCCTCGCCCCTGCAGGTAGCATCACTGCCATAAACTTGAGCCTGCTGGGTAGAGACAGTGCAGGCTAGCAGTGGACAGACAGGGTCTAGACGGTTGGGGACCCAAAGCTCCCCAGAAGCTGGCACTGCCCACATCCTGGAGGATCACCACCTCACTGCCAGGCACCAGCTGGCCCTTTCCACATCCCAGCTCTTTTTTGGACACTGAGCTTCCAGTATGGCCAGAGCCCCGGAGGATGAGGAGATGCCAAGATGACGGGAGATAAGGTGCTGAGCCGCGCAGCTCCGAACACCTGCTGCGAAGCTCACTGTTCTGGGCAGACTAAAGGCGGCGGCATCAGGTGTATGAAATAAAACTACCCCGGGTCCCGTCAGGGCCTCAAAGCGTTGGAGAACTACGCCGGAAAAGACGGAAGGGTAAGGTGGCAACATAGTATCATGCGGGTGCTCAGAACACACAGCGACACAACCGTGGGCGGACTCGGGTCTCAGGACTGCAAAGCGGGGAGAGGGGCTCACAGGAGGGGAACGGGAGGGGACCAAGGTCTGCGGCGCGGCAGGAGGAAGGAGAGGGCAGTGTCACTAATGGACCGGAGTACTCTGCAGGAAGGGCAGCTCCGAAGGAAACGCCGGAGCCCGCAGCACAGGGCAGCCTGCAGACAAAGAGCTGCAAAGTGATGGCCGGTCCTGGGAGAGGGTGAGCCTGGGGCGACGGGCCGAGAGCGGGGAGCAGCAGCACGGTCGGCGGAGGCAGCGTCCAGACTGGGCGGCCACGGAAACAAGGTCACTGTCCCTGTCGCCCGCCAGCCCCGGGGCCGGGCTCGCAGGGTCGGGCGCCCGCGCGCGCCAGCTCTCCAGGGAGCAGGACGCCGCCACTTGTTGCAAAGAACCGCGCTCCGCTGGCCGGGCGCGGATCCGGGCCGAGGGCTCCGGCCACCACCTGCCGGTCCCGGCTCGCCGCCCAGACCAGAGTCCACCCCCGGCCGGCGGCAGCACTCGGAGCCCGCGAGCCGCCCCTTCCTCCCGGCGCCCCGCACCCCGCCCGCCCGCAGAGGAACCACGCTCCGCCACCCCGCGGGGACTTTCTTGCCGTCCCCCACGCGCTCCTACCTCCTGGTAGGATGTGGAACGTTCCTGCCGGATCATGGCACTGAGGGACTAAGGCACACCTGAGCCCGCCGCGGCCAGCAAGGCGCAAGGAGACACTGCAGCCTCCGCGCACCGACGGACGGCTTCCAATGCCCACTTGGGCTGCGAACGCCAATCCGAAGACCTAGGTGGCGGCGCTCGGCGCATGCGCACCGCTCCTTCTGCCCCTGGGCAGCGCAGGGGTCGCCGGGAAATGTAGTTCCGGGCGGAGAGGGAAGCCCGGTCAGAGACGCACGTGCCAGCTCCTTACTCACTTCCTCTCTTTGTTGCTGGGGGACGGATGGAGAAAATGAATGTGGAGTGGAACCAGCATTCCGGGCCAGATGAGTAGGAGCGCTTAATCTGTAATTTCAAGAGGAAGATTGCTTGGTCCAGCAGTTTATAACTGTGATCAGGGTCTGGAGAGAGCTTTTTATGTGTCCTGAACAGAATGCCCTTAATCCTGCAAGGATCCCTGCAAAAGGGGACTGTTTTTCTCAGTTGCACAGATAAGGAAACTGAGGCACTTTGTTTCATAAAAGAAGGACGGGGTGGTGATCAAAGTATTATTTAGCCCAGGAACATTTTTATTCTGTTTACAGACAGAATCTAAATTCTTTCCATTACTGCTTAGGTGGGCCCCGGCAGTTTTGTGCTTGTCTTGTCTGTGCCTCTCACCCGCAGGTTTTGCAATGTTCAGAGCCCTTCTAACCTCTGCCTGCCTCACAGGGCCTTGGGACTCATGCACTGAAGCCCAAAATGGTGCAGGCAGTAAACCCAGAGGTGCTGCTCGACCACAGCAGAGGTCTAGAGCCCTAAAGGTGACAGGGACTTGAGTGTTGGCCCTGGGGCAGGGTAGACTGAGGACCACACCTTCCTCAGTCCCCGCTGCCTGCACAGCTTTCTGGGTGGCACGCTGGCAACTCAGTAGTGAGCCTGCTAAGAGGCTGTTTATTATGCCTGGAGAATGCTGCTCTGTGCCCAGGGCAGCTGCAGCTCTCCACCCCCTCCTCTCAGCCACCAGCCTCTTCCCATCCTTGCCCAAGCACGGCAGCCCTGGCCACATGAGAGCACCTGGACTGAGCCCTGGGAGTGTGTCACCTCCACCTAGGCCCACCGCCCTGCCCGCCGTGAAACAGGGCAGAGTGTAACACAACATAGGCACTGCACATGTTCCGCAGGTTTGTGAATGGAGCATTTATTCCAGCTGGGGGACAGATGGACAGCCCAGTTGCTTGCCAAAACAAAAATACAAAAAGCAACAAATTAAATGTCTTGCTGAATTAATCCAAGGATGGCTGATAGCATTTTGCACATGATCACAGAATTTTAGAACTGAAAGGAACCTATTCCAGCCCTATCGTTTCTTGCTATTCCTTGTCGCTGTGACCAACCGGGAAATGAGGGGGCCCCTCCGTTGAAGGAGATACATGAATGAGCTACCCCAAATGCCTTGCTCCTGGGGCTGTTCCGCAGTAGTGTGCAGAGACAGGCGTAAACGTGCAAACATGTTTTCAGTCCTCTCATCCCCTCACGAGCTCACCCATCAGGCTTCAACCATCTCCTTTGGAACACAGATTGTCAAGGTCATGAACAACCTCCCTGTGCCAAACCAGATTGCTGGAGCAAGCCGGACAAAACAGCAGGGTCGTGAAGTTAAGGGGCACGGATTAAGAAAAGAGAAGACAGGAAAATGGGCTCGGGAGGACCTCTCAGTCAATACTGAGCAGGCACCCGTTTATTGAGCAGGTTGTATTTATACTTTTTCAGAGGGCCAACATAGCCTCAAAAATGGTTACATTTTATCTTATAGGAGAAGAAAAACAGGAACAAAGCATTCAGGAAATCAGTACACAAACAGGAGAAGGATGTCAACTATAAACATACTGTCTGGAATCAGCTCCCTAAATGTCAAAGTACAATTTTCTTAAATCTTTTTCCTACCTCTAGTTTTCTTACACTATTTTTTATTAATGCTTAACTTTAAAAAAAGTAAGTACATCTATCACACACTTAATTAACTCTATTAGAATTCGGTCCTAACCTACACAGGAACAGGAAGGAAAACAACATGTTGCCAACTTGAGGAAGAGAGGTCAGGGGGCCAAGTCAGAGGGGGTTTAGCTTCCCAGTCAGGCCTCCCAATGCAGCGATCCAGAGGTCGCAGAGCATCTTGGGAGCTGGGCAGCACTGTTTGGTAGAGTGCAGATCTCGCAACTGCTAGTTGGTGCAGCACCCAGTGCAGGTCTCCAGGCCTGAAAAGAGTCTCCTCCAGCAGGGGCTGCTCCCCACACCAGATGCGCTTTTTCCTATGTTCCTCTTCTCTGACTTACCTGGTGCCTTGAACTGGGCCTAGCCTCCCTCCTCGGGATGCACTTTTGTCCCCTGGCTTCTAGGATCCTGCTCCTTGCACTTTCTCCCCCTGCACTGGTTTCTCCTCAGCTCAGCTCTCCAGCATGTCCTCTGCAAAGCTGGGTCTTCCGTCTCCTTCCCACTCTCTGCCAAGCAGCGAGTCTCTGGGCTTGAACTGCCGTCTATACTCTAAGAGTCCAGGTATGGGTGGAATGATGCCCCGCACCAAAATGTGTTGAAATCCTAGCTTCAGTTCCTCAGAGTGCAACCTTACTTGGAAATGGGGTCGTTACAGACACAAACTGTTAAGACAAGGTTGCACTGAAGAAAGGTGGTCCCTAATCCAAAATGAGTCCTTCTAAAAAGGTGGATGATGATGTAAAAACCGACGCGGGGAGGTTTCCATGTGAGGACAGAAGCAGAGAATGGAGCGATCCAGGTTTAAGCACAGTGCCTGTAGCCGCCCACTCAGTCCTTACAGGCAGCAGTTCCAGAGGCCAAACTCTGTCCCTCGGGCAAGCAAGAGGCAGCATCCCAAAGCTTACCAGTCACCGTCAGACGCTGCCAAGTGGCAAGGCTGCAAACTTCATCCACTGCATGTCCCTCTGCTCTGGGGTATTGTCCTCCCTGATGCCATCTTCTTTCAATTTATAGACATTCCGAGAAGACAGTGAGCATTCTGCTCACTGATGGATCCCAGTGCCTCCGACAGTACTTCACTAGTGGTGCCAATCATTGTGGACTAAATAAATGAACAAAAAAGCTTCATACAGCAATGAAGCTGCAAAGAAAATGAACAAGTACATTATAGGGATTGGTAGAGCAGCTGCAAGCCGTATGTATTCACTTATCTAAGGTACAGCAAGAGAGGCCTCATGGACAGAGAGAGAGAAGAGAGAGGGAGAAAGAGAGGAGGAGGAGGAAAGAGGGAGAGGGAAAGGGACAGAGGCCTCGTGATGATGATTACTTCTGAGTGAGACCCAAATGATCAGAGGGCAGCAGAGGGCCTGAGCCCAGTGTGAAGGCCCCAGGCTAGAGCACAAGCCGAAGGCAGGGTGGCCAAAGACCACAGTCAGGGAGAACCGGAGGCCAGGCTGTGCTGCTCCTGGCCTCTTTGCTCCCAGACCCAGCCCTCCTTTAGCCTGCTCAGCGCGAGACTGCAGGAACTGGCCCAGTGGGCTGAGCCCTGCTGGGTCAGTGAAAAGGAAGTACTGCAGAGGCCAGCGAAAGGGAAACATGGCTGTTCTGAGCCCTCCTTCTGGTGCCTTAGGATGCACCTACTAACTCTGCCTCGCCCCATGGAAAGGCTTCAGATGGCAGGATGGTGGCTTCCTGTGGTCACTCTCCTCTGGGCTGCCTAGGGGTTTGTGGCCTCTGCCTCTTCTAGCATCACCTACCTGAGTTGCAGCCATTCTGCTTGTACTCTGTCTTCCTCTCAGGTGACTGACTGATTTCAGGTGCTCTGAAAAATACATGTGGAGGCAGTCAGGGAGGGGAGAGATTGAGAGGTTTGTGAAGGATTCATCCTTAGCATGAGCAGGGGAGCTGGAGGTGATTCGGGGTCATGACAGAGGCCTTCTGGCTTAAAGAGGGTCTGCCACACAGAACTGCAGAAAGAGAAAGGGTTCAGCCAGGAAGGCTGTGCTGCAAGGCAGAGGCCTCCAGGACCGAGGCGCCTCAGGGCGGCCAGGGTGTTCCCCTCTTGGGGCCCAGAAGGTGTCTTCCAGCCCGGAGATCCAGCGACACAGCCAGCTGCACACGGAGGCCCTCGAAGAATATTTTCTGAATAATGAATGAGTTCAGAGGTGTGGAAATGTTAGCTGTTATTATTCGGGGGGAACGTTTGTGTGTGTTGCTCTACTGAGAATGGGAGAAAGAGACAGAAACAGACAGACAGAGACAGAGACAGAGAAAGTAAGGGGGGCGGGGGGGAGGAAAGGAGGGTGGGCAGAGTCTAGTTCGGAAATAACTTTCCAGCCTCTGACCGCCCCGCTGCGGCTGAGGCGCACAGGGACCCAACAGGCCCGACGCGCCGCGGGCAGGAGGCGGAGCCGCGGCTGCCCGTGTCCATGGCGGGCCCCGCGCAGGGGTGGCGGCCGCTGCCGCTCGCCCTGGTCGTCCTGGCGCTGACGCTGGGCCCCGGGCTGCCCGCGACCCGGGCCGGGCAGACGCCGCGCCCCGCAGAGCGGGGGCCCCCGGTGAGGCTCTTCACCGAGGAGGAGCTGGCGCGCTACGGCGGCGCCGAGGTAGGCGGCGGGACCGGCCTGCGGGCACCTCCTCTCCCGGGCGCGGGCGCGGTGCGCGGCCCCCCCGCCCTATTGCGTTTCCAACAGGGGCCGCGCGTTCCCCGCAAACTTGGTCTTTCACGGTGGCCTCCGTGGGGGTCGACACGTCGACACTCCCCCCGGGAGGAGCCAGGCTCTCCCCGCGCGCTTCCTTCTCCTACGCTTCCATGCAGGCCTCAGAGTGGAGCCTCCACATTCCTGCCTGTGCCTCCGGGCGGACCGTGAGGTGGGAGCGAGGCCTGCGGGGCCTCCGGGGGTGAAGGACAGAGACCTGCGCCCCGCACTCGCGGGCACACGTGCCCAACGCGCTCAGAAATCACTGCCGCCTGCCCTTGGTGTTGGGGCCCAGCGGGATGGTTGCCTAACAGGAGGCTGCCCGAGACCCCAGGCGCAAGGGGTGGGTCTGGTGGGGAGAAAAGTACTACTTGCACCGTGGCATTCCGAGCTGGTGCCGGTGGGAAGCAGTCTCCTACTCCTAGAGATGGGGAACTGGGCCTGGCACTGTGAGAGCCAGAGTCTTGCCCAAACCCTCTGTTCCCCAGACCTAATTGGCTTTAGACCAGGAGGCTCACTGAGCACTGAAAAGCCTGGCACTTGGGGTGCGATGGCAGCTTGGGGATACTGTGTAAAGAAATTGATCAGCCAAGCAGGTCTACACAGACCCCGGGAGGAAGGGAGGTGTGACACCATCTGAGTAGGTGTTTTGCTTTTTGTTTTTATTTTGGTCCTGGGGATCGAATGTGAGGCAAGTGCCAGAACAACGAGCACATCCCCAGCCGCCCCTCAAATGTGAGAGGGGGTTAAGGAACACCTGGGAGTGGCAGAGGGAACCCGGTGGTGCAGTCAGGGCTCTGCAGAAGGGTAACCAAGGGCCTGAGCAGCTTCGTGTCCATCTCCCACGTCCCAAGCTGCCCTGTCTGTGAGGGTGGCTGGCTCCATGCAGACTGGTTGTAGACAGTGTGGTCTGTGTTAAACACGGTGCCTCTCAGCACCCTGACCACCTGCGAAAATCTTGGGCGCCGAGCTCCCAGCGCGCCCCAGGCCCACGCACACTCCTTGTGGTTGTCCCACCGTGTTGCTGGGGCAGAAGTGTCATCAGGGGAGAGGAGCAGCCTGGGGAGGCTCACGCAGGGATTCCCCCACATTCCACCCTGTGCCGGACTCTTCCAGTCAAGGCAGTGGTCCTGGGGACCCTCAGCAGGGTCCAAGGACAGAGAGAGTTGGGGGGAGGTTCAGAATAGGCCTGGGGACAGCAGGTGAGGGCTGTTTCCGTGGTGGCGCTGCAGGTGATCCTGCCCCAAGGAGGAGGCTGAGCTGGGCTGTTG